>SEMN01001233.1:0-81726 GCA_005408345.1 Macquaria australasica
CTGCATTCTGGGAGCGCAGTGCTCTAGTGGGGTAATAGGGTACTATGAGCTCTTTAAAATATGATGGTGCCTGACCATTTAGGGCTTTGAAGGTGAGGAGAAGGATTTTAAATTCTATTCTGGATTTTACAGGGAGCCAGTGTAGAGAAGCTAATATTGGAGAAATATGTTCTCTTTTTCTGGTTCTTGTCAGTAAGCGTGCCGCAGCATTCTGAATCAGCTGGAGAGTCTTAAGGGATTTATTGGGGCAGCCTGATAATAGAGAGTTGCAGTAGTCCAGCCTAGACGTAACAAATGCATGGACTAGTTTTTCTGCATCTTTTTGAGATAGGACGTGCCTGATTTTTGCAATGTTACGTAAATGAAAAAAGGCAGTTCTTGAAGTTTGTTTTTATTTGGGAGTTAAAAGGACATATCCTGATCAAAAGATATAACTCCAAGATTCCTTCTGGTTTGGCTGGAGGCCAGGGCAATGCCATCCTAGAAACTATATCTTTAGATAATGTGTTTTGAAGGTGTTAGAGGGCAGAATGCAATAACTTCGGTTTTGTCTGAGTTTAACATCAGAAAATTGCAGGTCATCCAGGCCTTTATGTCCTTAAGGCATGCCTGAAGTTTAGCTAATTAATTTGTTTCATCTGGCTTGATCGATAAATATAATTGGGTATCATCTGCATAACAATAAAACTTTATGGAGTGCTTCCTAATAATATTGCCTAAAGGAAGCATATATAGAATTGGTCCAAGCACAGAACCTTGTGGAACTCCATGACTAACTTTGGCGTGCATAGAGGATTCATCATTAACGTGTACAAACTGATATCGATCTGATAAATAGGATTTAAACCAGCTTAGTGCAGTACCTTTAATGCCAATAAAATGTTCTAGTCTGTAATAGAATTTGATGGTCAATGGTATCACGATGCAGCACTAAGATCTAGTAAAACAAGAAGCACAGAGACAAGTCCTTTGTCTGATGCAATTAGAAGGTCATTGTAACTTTCTGGTGTCTCTGTGCTATGATGCACTCTAAATCCTGACTGAAAATCCTCAAACAACTTGTTGTTGTGTAGAAAGTCCTGTAACTGATTGGCGACATGCTTTCTCAAAGGACCTTAGCAGAGAGAAAGGAGGGTTAGATATAGGTCTATAATTTGACAAAATCCCTGGATCAAGAGTTGGCTTTTTAAGAAGAGGCTTAATTACAGCTACTTTAAAAGGACTGTGGCACATAGCCTTTTAATAAGGACAGATTGATCATATCTAGTAAATTAGTGCTAACTGAGGGTAAAATTTCTTTAAGCAGCCTAGTTGGGACGGGGGTCTAAGAGACACGTTGACGGCATAGATGAGGAAATCATGGAAGTTAATTGATTATGGTTGATGGGAGAAAAGCAGTCTAAATGTACATCAGGTTTTACAGTTGTTTCTAAGGTTCCTGTGTTTGAAGATAAGTCAGTACCAACTGAGGGCAGGAGGTGCTGAATTTTTCTCTAATAGTTAGAATTTTATCATTAAAGAAGCTCATAAAGTCATTACTACTGAGGTCTATAGGAATACATGGCTCAACAGAGCTGTGACTCTCTGTCAGCCTGGCTACAGTGCTGAACAGAAACCTGGGGTTGTTCTTATTTTCCTCTATTAATGATGAGTAGTAAGCTGCTCTGGCATTACGGAGGGCCTTCCTATAAATTTTAAGACTACCTTGCCAGGCTAAACGTGATTCTTCCAGATTGGTGGAACGCCAATTCCTTTCAAGTTTTCGCGATGTTTGTTTTAATTTGCGGGTTTGCGGGTTATACCATGGAGCTAACCTCCTCTGTTTTATTATCTTCTTTTTTAGAGGGGCGATAGAGTCGAGTGTTATTCGTAGTGAGCCTGCAGCACTATCAACAAGATGATCAATTTGGGAGGGACTAAAGTTAGCATAGGAGTCATCTGTTACATTGAGACATGGAACTGAATTTAATGCCGATGGAATCACTTCCTTAAATTTAGCTACAGCACTATCAGATAGACATCTAGTGTAGGAATGTTTGCCTAATGGCGTGTAGTCCAGTAATAGGAATTCAAAAGTTAATAGAAAATGGTCTGATAAAAAGAATTCTGTGGAAAGACTATTAGATGTTCAATTTCAATCCCATAAACAAGAACAAGGTCGAGGGTGTGGTTAAAACAGTGAGTGGGTTTATGTACACTCTGACAGAAGCCAATCGAATCTAGTAATGAGATAAACGCAGCACTAAGGCTATTATTTTCTACATCCACATGAATATTAAAATCACCTACAATAATTATTTTATCCGTTTTAAGGACTAAACCTGATAAGAACTCTGAGAATTCAGATAAAAATTCAGAATACGGTCCAGGAGCTCGGTACACTATAACAAATAGAATTGGCTGTACTGTTTTCCAGGTTGGGTGTGAAAGGCTAAGAACAAGGCTTTCGAACGAGTTATAATTTAGTTTAGGTTTAGGTTTGATTAATAGGCTTGAGTCGAAGATGGCTGCAACTCCACCTCCTCGGCCTGAGCCTCGAGGAATGTGAGTATTAATGTGACTGGGGGGAGTGGATTCATTTAGGCTAACATATTCACCTTGACACAGCCAGGTTTCAGTAAGACAAAATAAATCAATATTCTGATCTGATATTAGATCGTTTACTAGAACAGCTTTAGATGAGAGAGATCTGATATTTAAGAGTCCACATTTAATTCTCCTATTTTGTTGTACTGTTGCAGTGGTGTTTTTACTTTTTATTAGGTTTTTATGTGTAACTCTTCTTCTGTTTACTTTTGATTTAAATAATTTAAGTGGTCTGGGGGCAGACAGCCTCTCTGTGGAGTTTAGGGTGGGTAACTGCTCTAATGGAAGCGCAGAGAAGCGTGTAGGACTGCAACTCTGCCTCCTGGTCTGGACCACAGACTGTATTAAGTCTATGGTCTGAACTCTGAGTTGTCATGGCTTTGGGCCACTAATAAATTCGGCCAGATTTCTAGATATGAGAGCGGCTCCATCCAAAGTGGGATGAATGCCATCTCTCCTAATCAGACCAGGTCTTCTCCAGAAAGTCCGCCAATTATCTACAAAGCCCACATCATTACCTGGACACCACCTCGACAACCAGCGGTTGAATGATGACATGCGGCTATACATGTCATCGCTAGTAAGATTAGGCAGGGGTCCAGAGAAAACTACGGAGTCCGACATTGTTTTTGCATATGTACACACCGACTCCACATTAATTTTCGTGACCTCCGATTGGCGCAATCGGCTGTCATTACCGCCGACGTGAATAACAATCTTAGCATATTTACGTTTATCCTTAGCCAGCAGTTTTAAATAGGATTGAACGTCGCCCGCTCTGGCCCCTGGGATGCATTTGACTATGGTCGCTGGTGTCGCTAATTTCACGTTTCGCAAAATGGAGCTGCCAATAATCAGAGTTGGTTTCTCAGCGGGTGTGTCGCTGAGTGGAGAGAACCTGTTAGAAACGTGAACGGGTCGGTGGTGAACCGTGGGCTTTGGTTTAGGGCTATGCTTCTTTCGGACAGTCACCCAGCCTCCCTGGCTTCCCGGCTGCTCGGGAGTTGCCGGGAGACGGCTAGCAGAAGCTACCTCTGGTCGGCTCGCACCGGCTAGGGGCTGGCTAGCTACGGCTGACTGACTCTCCATGGTGCGGAGCCGCGACTCTAACTCACTGAGCCTCGCCTCCAAGGCGGTGAATAAACTACATTTGTTACACGTACCATTATCGCTAAAGGAGGCAGAGGAATAACTAAACATCTGACACACCGAGCAAGAGAGAGCAGGGGAGGGAGAAGGAGAGAGAGACGCCATCGCTAACTGAGCTAAAGTAGCAACTAACTAGCGTGTAAACAACTGTGGGATTAGCGGAAAGTCGCTAACAGGAGACAGATATGAGTGCTTAAACAGAGCTAGTGTATCCTTAAATGTATAGCGGGTAATTAACCGCTATAGTAAAGAAAATATCAAAATTAACTGGGTTTAGCGGGAGCAGCGAACTTTGCAATCAGTAACACAGAAACACCGGTAACCGGAAATGAGACAATACGTTCACCTGAGCACGTCAGCACGTCAGCACCAATTCAATACGATTGAATCCAAGTAACAGGGCAAGTAATAGGCATTCATTACCATTGTGCCCTCTAAGCTTGTCCAACACCATCATCAAGTTTGCTGACAACATGACCATCATCAGCCCGATCACCGGCGACGATGGGACGGCCTACAGAGAGGAGGTCAGAGCCTGACATCTTGGTGCCAGGACAACAACCTCCATCTCAATGTCAGCAAAAAAAAAGGAGCTGAATGTGGACTACAGCAAGCAACAGGGAGAAGGACACCCCCTATCACCATCAATGGGACTACGATGGAGAGAGTCAGCAGCCTCAGGTTCCTCAGGGTTCACATCAGCGAGGACCTGACCTGAGATCACCACACCAACACCTTCACAAAGACAGCGAGACAATGGCTCTTCATCCTCCTCTGCGGAGGCTCAACATGGACTCCAGGACACTCTGCAACTTCTACAGGAGCACCATTGAGAGTATCCTGACTGGCTGCATCACCACCTGGTATGGCAGTTGCACCACCGTCAACTGCAAGGCTCTTCAGAAGGTTGTGAAAACTGTACAGCACATCACCAGGATGGAGCTGCCATTTATGGAGGACCTCTACACCCAGCAGTGGCCGACGGGATCATCAAAGACCCCAGTCACCCCAGACACAAACTGTACCACCTGCTGCCATCTGCCAGTACAGCATCCGGACCCACAGGGACAGCTTCATCCTGCAGGCCATAACGGCTGGGCCACACCACCGACCTGAGCAGCAAGTGTGTGTCGCGGAACCTCTTGCTTTTCATTTTGGCGCTAATGTTAACAGGTTAGAGCAGCCACACAGCACACGTCTTCAGCGTGTCTCAGTTCTCAGCAAAAATACACATTGAAAATGATCTGTTGATAGTCATATTGACATCAAACCAGCAAAGCACACCTTTCAGTTTCAGTTTCAATATCGATATCTGTACAATATGTCACAGATGTGAAAAAAATCGAAAAAAACCTTTTTAACTTCCCAGTTACAATTGAGCACAAGCCTCTTAACCTTTTTCTGTCTAAACTTAATATAAATGAAATGTATCATGAAATGAAATGAAACATTCTATTATTGATGGCCGTTATCAAAGGCAACCTCACTGTAGAAAGATAGAGCTGGCAGCAGCAGTGCCACAGCAGGAACGCTCTCTGTGTGGACACCACATGCATGCCAGATGCAGCAGTTCAGCGAGGTAGCCGTCACGCGCTGCTCAGGTCGGCAGTCTGGCCCAGCTGTAAGACTATTGAACTCTTGAGCTCATCTCTATGACACTTGACTCGCACCACACTGGCACACTTTACCTTTATACTACTTTTATTTAATGTCTATACCTCAACACCTCACAGTATACATCTATATTTATTATTGCTTGTTTTATTACAAAATTAAACATTGTTATGCATATTGTTTCCTGGAATGACAATGTATTTTTCGTTTCCAGATACAGTAGACAGCTGTTTTCAGTGAAAAAGCTCTAATAAACCCACTGTACACTACCTGCTCAGCAGCAAACAGCAGACAGACACAGTTAGCAACTAGCAACATTGTGGAACATCTAGTTGCTGACGACCAAACCAGAACTAAAAGGAGAGTGAATATTGGATTTACATTCATCAGGTGGCCAGAAACTCGACTCTAAATGAATGCCAACGTTACTCTGTTTGCCAACACGTTTACCATAACAACTTGAAAAGGTGATAATGTGTCAGATATTGTGTTTTGAGCTTGTTCTGCTGCCACCAAGTGGCCAAAAAATTAATTAGTGCAGCTTTAAATGTCCTTTTTATCAAAAGGGGAAACAATTATTTGAAGTGCATATAGCCAGTAAAGGCCAGTCATTCCTCTATGCTAATGACTGTCTTGGTCTTAGTCTTAGTCTTCTTAATCCCTGGAAGGAGATCTTTGTTTACACACAGCTGCCTCCAATTGATTCCTGGCCCTATGTGGCTCGCAGGTACAAATAAAAGAATCCTTGTGTGAGCCTGTTGGTTGTTCAGCCGTATCCCTGTGGGCACACAGTCTCACATACTCCACAACAGCCAATAATGAGCAGTACCTCCACACCACAGACTGCTCTAAGCCTCTTAGACAACTCCAGCAAAAATATGGCTAATATGATCCAGAATGTCACCAGATTGTGTCATATTACCTCCTCTTAACAGTTGCAATAAAGAAAACTTTGAGGTGCGATCAATGCTGTGTGAGGCTCCTCCAAGCACTGATCGATCCACAGACCAATTTATGGCAAAAAAGCTGTTACGCTTTGACTCTGTCAGCATCACTTTTATTTCTGTTTGTTTGACAGGACAAATTAAGGACTCTTCTCTCTGTGTGTGGAGGCCTTTTAGCTTTTGAGCACACTATCAGCTCGATCAAAAACACAACACTCATGCCAGTTAGGCTCAAACAGGATTTGATTTGTTGATCAGCTGTCGCTCTCTCCAGCTTCCTCCATTGTGCCCTCCAACAACAAGAACAGATACAAAGAATCCCCTCATGTTTGATGGTAAAACAGAAAGCGATGTATCTGTACAGCCCTGGAGAGTTGGAAGACTATGGGCGGTACAGTAATGACTGTGGGCAGTGAGAAATTTATCTCCCAAACCTTTAGTGCACTGTTTGTGCATGCTCCAGAAGTAGGATAAAGATAGTTTACAGCCTCAGGCAGCTGTTGCGCTGAGCTCTTCCCCCTCCAGCTGATCAGACTGCCGAACTGCTTGCCTGACTGCTTTGTGTGAGTGCAGGAGACCAACGCTTCCCGTCCTCATGACACGTTCACACCATCAATCCTGCTCAAGCTTGGATTTTGATCTGGAGCCCCTGTCAAGCAGGGAGAATAACAGGTATTAACTCAGCTTTGGTTGGGAGTTCATTCACAGTCTTAGCAGTACAACAAATACTGGACAGATTTCCATCACCTCCTCATGTGTTTTTAAGCCAACATTTTTCTCAACTCCAATGTTCAGACAGAAATGCACCTGAAACAATAAAGTGAGGGGGATGAAAATAGGATTTTGAAAAGTCAAAATCCCCAGTGGAAACTATGCCTTTTAAGACACACAACATAAATGTATTTACCAAAAGACAAACAAACATAAATCTCTTTAAGAGCCAATATCTGAAATCACCTAATCCAATTCTTAACAATGGAGGCTATTAAAAATTGTAAATGATATTAAAATTGTAGAGGTACCCCTAACAGGTTAATTGGGCCATTCCACTGTACATTTCTCTTAAATAACGGAAATATTACACTTAAAATAGAACACAGTATGTACTGTTTGAAACAATCAAAATGTGTGACACAAAAAGCTCTTTTAACCACCCAGCTACAATACACACAGCAAATTAAGCAGAGTTAAATTTCTGGTGTTGATGAGTAACTTGAAAATAGAGAGTCAATCTAACTCTACTTGGATTTGATCTAACTCTGTATGTTGTCTAATCTGTTAGATTTCACACTGTATAATTAAACAGTTGGTGTCATAATGGAGTGTTATAACTGATTTCTTGAAATCAACTCTGTAAGTGTCACATTGAAGATCTCCAACATTCTGACACTTAATTTTAACACCGCCTAGTGTAGAAGCTTTTTCAACGGTTAGCCCCACCCACGTTCATTTGAATTTTCACTCCTAGAGTGTTAGAAGTGAATGACGCCACCGCTCCTCGCTTCGTGGAATGCAGGACAGGTGGAAGAAATCGGCCATTAAGTCTTCGCAATTCACATTGTGTCGGTAAGTAACAGTTAAGATGACCTAATGATTGCTATTGTTACATACAGATGCAAATACTTTGTTAGACCTTGATGTTTATGGCTACTGTAATATCAGTAACTGTTTGGCTGCAGTTTTTAATCAAGGCCAAATCATACTAACGTTACTAATGTTAGCCTGCAACAGTAGAGCCAAACTACCTAGCTAATGTGTGTTTCTTCTACTTTGATAGGCTACATTTTCTGATTATTAAATCTTAGCGTTACTGTGAGCTAAATGGAATTGAGTTGAGCAAAGTTCGGCAGTGTAAGTTATGATACATCGTTATTATATATTTTGAATTAACTAGCTAGCTAACTAGCGAAAATTAGCAAATTGGCTAACTTATATGAGAACCTTGTATGTGTTACTATTTGCGTAGTTGTCCAGCAACTACTATATACTAATATTTATTATTAGTTAATATTTATTTATACTTATATTTTGATTATCAAACATGTCTAGGAAGTTAATTTGAAGGGCTCATTGAGATTTTTCTTGCATGCACATGCATGGTGAAAATTCTCATTTCCATTACGGAAACATCCATAATGTTTTATGCTTCTCCTGTCTGTAGCTTGTTGGTCAATAATAAAACGTAGACTAGTTCTAGTCAAATAAAATGGAACCTTCCGGTTTAATAATAATCCTCTTCACATTCATGTGGTAAGCAATGTCTTGGTATTATGACTCTGGCTCCTATTTGGACAGTGTTAGCCTGGCTGGATTAAGAAATGTATATCCTTTTACAGGATATGCTGACTAAAGTGGAGATTGGTGGAGTCCAGAAATATATTAAAGTTCCACAGACTGATCAAGTCTTTCAGTTTGAGGACTTCCTTCAAGAAAGTTTGTAGTTTTTTGTGGAAATTGTTTTGCAGTTATCACTGTAGTTGAACATGCAATCTTTAGAAGCATGTGCTAGTGTTGTAACTGGGCCAGACATTATGGTACTGAGTATCAGGTTGATTTGTTTATATGCACTGAATCTATCGATGATCTACCTGTGATATAATACCAAGAGTGTGCTTTCATAATAGCCTGTAACGTAGAAACAATGTACTATGATGACCACTTAAATGCATACTATATAGAATACCAAATGGATGAGTTCTCTGTCATTGGCGTGGATGAACTGACTATTTGACATGCAGTGCTCTAATGAGAATGATCAAAGAGCATACATAGTGCCCTATTCTTATATTAGGAATTATTATATAGGAAAGTGAGGTTAGTAAATGTGGTGCGCATTAAAAAAAATGAAAAAATGTATAAAGCAATAAAACGTGTCTATCATTCTTATATTTTTGATTTTTAATTTAGTATTTTAATACTTTAATTGCAAAGTAGCATATTTACACTATATAGTGTTGATGAAAACTCCTTTTATAGTATGCAAATCACACTATAAGTGTTAATGATTTACTCTATGAGAGGATTAATTTCTACTACGCATTGGTGTGTTTACTCTGGTTAGTGTTAAATTTCAACTACACAAAGAGTTGATGTAAACTCTATTATAGTGTAAAAATGCCCACACATTGTTAAAAGTGTTAAAGTGTTAAATTCACTTTGTAGGGAGTGGACCCCTCCGGACAGTTTGAAAGAGTTGAAATGAACTCTATTAGAGTTCATTTGTGTCTGTTGATTTTGCTGTGCAGGATAAGGAATATTTAAAATTTTGGATTTTATGTTATAACACTTTTTCCTGAAAATACAAATTCAGACCATGATGTTAAGAGATTGCAAGGATGAGAGGGTTCATGACTAGACAAGACCTTACAAGACCTTGAAGAACTGATACAAGCCTTTACCTTGAATGTGTTAGACTTCTACAATGGCCTTGTCTCAGGTCTTTGCAAAAGGATTAAAGATAGCACTAGACTTTTAACAGACTTTTTTTATTACTTCACTCCAGTTCTCAAATCCTTGGACAGGCTTTTGTGTGTTAACAAATTGAATCTAAAACACTGCTGCCTGTGTTTAAACCACTCAATGATTTGAGGCCAAATTCATATGTCATGTTAATACAGTGCAAATCCTCCAGAGCTCTGAGGGCAACTAATTGTTGCTCAAGAAAAAACATAAGACAGAGAATCAGCATTTATTTCATTTGCTAAAACGGCAACAAACTTCTAGAAGATCTGAGAACATCCTGATGCTTGCTACTTTTAAAGGAATAGTTCAATATTTGGGGGAACAGCTCATTTGCTTTCTTGCAGTGTGTTACATGTTCAGATTGATACCACTTCACATAAAGACTGGAAGCGGGAGGAAACAACGAGCCTGGTTCTGACTAAAGGTAACCAAACCTACCAGCACCTCTACAGCTCACTAATTAAACAGTTATATCTCATTTGTTTAATTAACAAAAAAAGAACCGTAAAAATGACATGGTTTTGATGATTTTACGGTGGTCATGTTCCTGGAGTCTCTGCTGGTTTCCCTGGAGAGCTCATGGTGATGACAAGCCTCCAGGAACTCACAGCTCTCTGCCAGGACATAGCACGACATTTAACTAGAGAACTGTAGAGGTGCTGGTAGGTGGAATTTGTTTTAACCTTGGACAGAGCCAAGCTGTTTCCCCGTTTCCAGTCTTTATGCTAAGCTAAGCTACTGTCTTCTAGTTGTAGTGTCATATTTAATGGAAGATATGAGAGTCTTTGCAAGAAAGAGAACAAGCAATTTCCCTAAATGTCTTTTCCTTTACATATATCTATCAACTATGTTTTTAAATCCAGCCTGAAAGCCATTAAGCCAGCAGCGGAGGTAGTAACAGAGTCGAATCAACGTCTGAGTAAATGGGGGAGTCAGGAGGACGGGACATGACGTTTTGATGATGTGTTAAGTGTGCAACCCACCACCGGGGGATTTAAAACGCAGCTAACTCAAAGAAAAAGAAGAAGTTAGCAGCTAGCCTACAGCAACCAAAAATGAATTGGGGAGACAACGAAGTCCGGGAGCTCTTTACCCTCCGAGCAGAGGACGAGATCAACGACGTGCATGTTACACATCACACTAAATGCTGATGCTGATGCTTCCAGAACGTTTTGTTTGGTTCAGTGTAAATAAGCAAAGCCGGCGTAATGTCACGTCTTCTTTACAGCAGTATTGCGGGATCTCGGTTTAAAAAGGGCTAATGTCTTTATTTTTTTACCTCTATTTGTACCATGCTCATGTTATCATTGTATGATCTCTGTGATTTTAATGTCCTACACCTGTAAAGCACTTTGAATTGCCTAGTGCTGCTAGTAAACTAATAAACTGCTAATAAACTCTTCTTTGTGAAGCATAAAACCTTCCCATGGACAAAACACTGAGTAAAAGGTAGCTCTGCCAGCTGCCATCTGACAGTTAGTAAGTTGTCAGGCGCTATTGAAGACTTGCTTTACAACAAGAGTTTACTGAAAGCTGCATTACTGAGCCTGACTCATGAAGTGTGGCTGCAGCAAGGAAATGTGATACAAAAATATTGTACACACATGGGGGAAGTCAAGACTAAGAAAATGCAGTTGGAAAGGTTTTGTGTGTTTTTCAAAATCCTGTAAGGTAGAGTCAGTAAAGCCTCTTAAAGCTGGGGTAGACAAAATCTGTGCAACCTAGGCAAAACCTTCCGCTTCTCTCTGCTGCCTCGTATCACTCCGCTAAGCCCCTCCCACCAAACCCACAACTTCAACCGGCAGCAGAAGGAGTCGGTTCCCCAGTGAAACTGTATCCTTTGTAGGGCTCGCTCTCCACGGCGTGAGCCTCACCAAGACCACGGTCCCTCCCGCCGCGACCTGTTTTCTCAAAGACGCCCCTCCAGCGCTTTGCGGCCGCAGAGCAGAGCGCCCCAGGCTTCAGAGGAAGCTGCAACGCCGTCCAGCAGCGGGAAGAGAGGCTAGTACACCTCACACACACCACTGTCCCCCGTCAAAAGTTATTCCCCACTGTTTGTCATCATGCCTCTTTGCCACTCGTTGTTATGAGCACCATGGCATTGAACGTAATGAGCCTGAAGCTCCGTGTGGAGCCGGGACGTGTTGTTTTGTACTAAACACCGCTGTAGGCAAAGGAGGTGTTGGAAATTTATAACAAGTTTCAGGATTTTCTGCAGGATTTTCCACCACTGAATCAGGTTTTCACCGTCTGAAGGGACGTGTACACACATCTGCTCTTGTAGCTTAGCCAATAGGAACACACTGTCTCTCTGAAATAACCTGTGATAGGCTGAAGTCTACCGTCACGGGATAGATTTTCTGAAGCCTGAAAACAGAGGCAAGTGGGGGGGCAGAAGTAGAGGTTTGCTCTGAATTACAAGATGCTGCACAGTTAATATGGCATTTTTGCCCAATGACGCCAAAAGAAAACTGCCTACCCTACCTTTAATGTGTGTTGGAGAAGAGGCAGTGAAAGGGTTTAGCCACTGTTAGTGAGCCCAGTCTTCTACTCACTGCTGTTCAGGAGACATACAGCACAGCACAGCAGCTCATGTTTACCAAAAGGAAGGAGAAAGGCACTGACATCTAACATTTCTTTGATAAAAAGTGTTGACATCTCCCTTTGAGGTGTCTTAACAGTTTTGCCTCCTCGCTGCCTAAGGATAGTCTGTCTGCTGCTCTGTCCAACACTGAGGTCCATTATGAGATATATCAAACGTTCGGTTTGTTCGTTTCCATATCAACCATTCCCCAGATGGAACACTGACATTGGACATGTCATGGTCCACGAAGGACTCTTGTTTGGACTTTGTATTTTGGTCTTGTTTCCTGTTTTATGTTGAAATCCCTGTTTGTGTTTCCTTGTGTGCCTTGGTGTTTCCTGTCTTTGTTTTCCCTCCAGTTTTGATTAGGTTCACCTGTGTCTTGTTTCCCTCGTTGTCTCCTTATCTATATATACCGGTCCCTTTCCTTTGTTCGTGGTCGTGTCATTGATGTGGTTCGTGGTTTTCTGAGTCTCTCCGTGTCATGTTCCTGGTGTTTCCCTGCGTGTGGTTTCCTGAGTTCCTGGAGTCCATGCTACCTGTTTGTAAGCGTTTTTTTTGTCATTTAAATAAATCTTTGGACTTATTCAGCCTCCCCGCCTGTCTGCATTTGGGACCTCTCCCTGCTTCCTATATGGCTCACCACGACAGGACAATTTAACCTTCAACGTTTTTAAAATGATTTATTCTAGAATCAGTGCATGGTTACCAAAGAATGGTTATGGTACAGTTGAGATTAGGCAACTAAAGCACTTGGTTAAAGGACATGTCTGACATTATTCTACATTTTTCTTATTATCAACAAAACATAGACCAAAGCCTACAGTTATTAAACGTTTTGTTAACAATAAAGATATAGAATATCACCAGACTTATCATTTAGGGAAACATTGTGGTTACGGTTACAAAAAACCCAGCTACCATTAATTGCAGGTCTGTAACTGAACAAAAGTCATAATGCCCCATCCCCCTACCTGACATCCACACCCTGACTTTCCGTCTCGCTACATAAAGGAAACACTAATTCCTGTTTTGGCACTGAACGTTTGTCATTGGATATCAATCTCAGATCGCATGTGGCCAGTATAAATGTATATATTGGGCTGGTAAAATCACGAGAGAGAGAGAATCTGTAAAACTTTCACTGTCACTGTCTTGTTTTCCTACAACATCCACTAATGGCAACCAAAGCATGACGAACATGTTCATGGTTATGTTTAAAAGCACTTGTTAAAGTTAAGCAAACATCGTTGTTGTGGTTAGGTATTGACAAAGTCAAAGGTGACAACAGGCAGGACTTGTTTTCTATATTTAACCAAACCACAGTCTTACCTCAGCTGAAACACAAGCAGGATGTGGATGTGAAGCCCAGTTTTCAGTGGGTAAACTGGGTAGAGTTTACATATTTGACAGTTTGAAAGTCCTTCATCTCTGCTCACTAAAACCAGCTTGGATCATATACCATAAAACAGATTGTATTGTAAATCCAGACAATCCTGCTGTAGCTCTCCTTCTGCTCTTTAAAGAGTAGGGAGGGAGTGTTTGTGTTTTGTGCATCTGCTCTCTCTGCCTGCAGTAATCCTGCAGAGGCAGAGTGAATTTGTAGACTGTACAAGACTGTTCATCATAAAGCTGTATGTGTACAATCAAACCTCTGTCAATAAATTCAGGTACAGGTTTCACAAACCCTCTGCGCCTCATTTCCATCTGTCATCTCAATTGGCCGGTAAGACATGCAATCCTAAAACATAATTTTTATTTTTATGTGGCCCGTCTCCTTCAGCCCCATTCTCTTTCAGTGGCCTGGATGTTGCGTCCACAGCGCAGCGGTCATATTGTCATATTTATTCCCACAGCGGGCAGGCAAGCGAGACAGTGAGTGTAATGAGAAAGATCATTGGGATGATGTACACTGGCCTTTTCCCCAGGCAGTGAAGGCACCAGCTTTTGACCTCCAAACCAATTGAGGAGTATCTCAGTTTGGACTTCTCTTATCCTCCTTATCAGCAGACTCATCCCTGCCCTCCTGCCTCCACTTTTCTGCTTCATATCTCACCAGTTATCAAAAATGACATCCTTAAGGTTGACTGAACATTTTACCAACTGTTTGACCACCTGCCTGGTTTTCTCACTGACTCAATCCAAAGTCAGGGAAAATTGCTGTTTTTAATTTTTTCATGCCTTAAGTATCTTAATGTAGGTTGATGACTGTTGAAGCTTCTAGCGTGTATATATACTTTAAATTTGGAGTAGTAAATATATTCTGTCAGTGATGTCATGTCACCTGGATTATCAATTTGGAAATGTAAAAAAATTGTTGAAGCTCGAAAAATAACAGCTTTTGGAGCTTTCAATCTCTGCTCACAGTCTTCATTTGAATGGAGCTGGATCATAAGGAAAGATTTACTGAGCTTCTCAACAAACTGTTCACTTTGAACATATGTGTAAAATGTTGCACATTGTCTCCCTACAATATCCACTCATAGCAACTAATGCATGATGAACATTTTTATGGTTATGTTTATGCAACTCAAAGCTCTTGGTTAAGGTTTGGAAAAGATCACATAGTTTTATAAATACTGAAAAAGTCAACGCTCACTTGAAGCATGTGACAGGACCAAAAACCCCATATATGATACTCTGTATTGAGTATGAAAGATTGAGTCTGCATCTGAGAATAGCAGTAGTGTTCAAATGCAATTTTTGAATTTGTGAAGGGGTGTGTTCAAGATTAAACGTGGTGTCGGACTGTTTCACATGGCGGGTGAGACAGTCCCAGATGCTTCCCATTGACCATTTTCACAGCAGACATTTTGACATAACAATAGAAAAAGTACAGGTATAAATAATAAACTAATGAACTAATAATGTCTGAGTTCCTTTTAGCGGCTTCAGTTTCACAGCCCTGGTGTTGTTCATGCTGGCCCACTGTCACACTGTCATTAAGGCCGAATACACATAGAAACATGCAGATTTTTCCATTCATTTGAACCAGGGTACTGTGTTCAGGCTGCGCTGCAGGGGGTGCCGCAAAAAAAACCACAGCGGCCTGCAGAGAAAAGTTGAAACAGTCATCCTTTGGAGAAATGCAACCCGACGTTACGCTGCGGTAGCCAATCATGCTGGCGATCAGACCGGCAGATGCCCAGGTGAAGAACTTTGTTTACCTGTAGCATTAGCTGTTTACCTTAATATCGCCGCAGGGTTGTGCACCGCAATGCCTGATTCTGTCTGAAAATGGCCTTAACATGTCATCGTTAATGTTATTAGTAACACCTGTGCTTCTCCTACTGTCATTTTGAATTTGACAGGTCAAAATGTCTGCTGTGAAAAGGTCCATTGAAAAGTTTAGGGAAGTGGACTGTGTGCTGCTCTATATCAGAGGTAAGGTATGTTAACCAGAGCCAGTTGGTTCTCACCCTTCATTTGAGTACCGTTTCAACATTGCACTCATAGAGCATTGTCAGAATCTTGGTGGACAGGATCAAAATCAATACAGCAGAACCTGAGACATCGTCTTTTTTATTCCATGCATTCTTCTTCCTTGTCATAACCTGGTGTCTATATTACCCACAATGCAACTTTACTCAACCACCGACAGTTCAGTCAGAGATTGGGGGGTTGTGTCTAGATGGTAACCCTAGATTTGCGAAACTCATGCACATGCGCACTTGATCGGCACAGTAGCGCCTGGCACATTGGAGAAGTTAGCCCTGAGGGCTTTCTGCCAGAAAGCCAAAACCAAGTAGTTTTGGTGCCTAAACCGAACCAAACTGCCACTGTTTCACAATGTTAACGTTACATTAAGTTGTAAAGCCACTGGTTAGGTTTAGGAAAAGATCATGGTGTGGGTTAAAATAATAAATCAATGATGCCCTTTGGTTTCACACGGGACACGAACAGCAGTCTCCTCCCCTGTGCTTGACCCATCCATCCACCCCGACCTGTACCCTCGACGGACTTTGTCGCTCTTTATACTACGCCAACTACTGACTTCCTAAAGCTTTCTGCCAGAAGACCCGCTTAGACAACTTGCAACCAGTAAATGGAACAAAGATTCTCGTGGTGACGTTCCAAAATGTCAGTGCTTCTTGTGGCTCCATGGTAATGGTAAATAATGACAAACATGCACAATGAAGAAACAATGCATACAAATCTCGTGAGAGTTTTGCAAATCTAGGGTTACCATCTAGACATGACCAGATTGGGGTGTGTTATGCTAGTAGCAGCTAATGTAGCCTGGAGCCTCTAGCCTGCAGCAGTGATGAGCAGCGGGCTACAGAGGTCTGGTCAGCTCACTTCTTTCTAACTTTTTTCATTTTCAAACTTGTAGTCTTGTAGCCCTGACCGACGCTGACTCAAGTGACATCACTTGAGGACATTTATCAGGCTTCACTCCCTCTGGAGACACAGAAGGCTTTATACTACTTGTTTCACATATACAGTGGTACTTCCCAACACCTGGAAACACACACTGATGTGTAAAATCAGTGAAGTTCCCCTTTAAGCCTGTCTCTCTCGTACTTCCATAAAGCAGAAATCTCACCTTTTGTGTGGAGTGGTCTCATTGCTGCCCCTTGAAGTCAATGAGGGAAAAAACACCGGCGACAACTGTGGTTCTCACTAAGGTCGCATTCAGACAGACTAAAGCACTACGTGAAAAAACACAACACCCTTAGTCGTAAACTAATGCCATCACCTCCCCTTGTTCACATGTGGATTAGGAGCTGAGTTATTACTGTATGTCTTTATAACATGGACATTATTTATATGCAAAATAAGCCCCTGCATATCTAGATGATTCATGTATTTGTGAATGTCATGCGTCATTTTATCTGGAGAGTCCTGGTAGCTGCAGCTTGACCAGCACAGACACACACACACAAACAAACAGAAAGACAGATAGGTGAGCTGCAGGCTGTCAGGTGTCATAAAATGTCTTTTTGTAAGTTCATGAGCTGAAAAATAAAAACAAATGGATGTTTTTTACGTGGTTTAACTATAGGTTCATGTTTGAGCATTGCTGTAACTCAGTCATGAATACACGATTAAATCCACACAATACAAGTCCTGTTTTGGGAAGCAATACATATTGCATAAAACAACCATTTTGCAGAATCAAGCTCTTTGTGTGTGTATGAGCAAGTGCACTTACACAAATGTGCAAATTGGTCGATATCAAAACCAAAGCTGCGCCCACCAACGGAATTGGCACCTGTATTGCTGGCATTGTTCCAGACCTCTGACCTTTATGTAAAATTCAAATGTGGACCTTTTAATAAAAATGTTTCAGCAGTCCTGCTCTAGGAGCAACTAACAAGGCTTTGTACATGTCATGGTCCTGAACTGACCCGCATGAGCAAAAGACATGGAGGCCACTGAAGCCAGCATTTACAGTTTCATTTATAAGGCCGATGTGCAGTGGAAGCCAACAAATTTGTGAGCAGATGATAACGAGGATGAGGATGAGGAGAAAGTGCCACATTTTAAATTTTATTTAATTCATGTTTATATTCACAGAGTGACACCCGCCAGCGCAGAATTGTGATGAACGTCTGTTGAGGTCGCATTGCAAAAAATCAGACCTGGATCTGATTTAGGACCACAGTTTCCCAAATCAGAATTGAAAAGATCAGATTCCATGTGATTTGTGCTGTTCACACTGTTATGAAAAAAAAAACAGATCTGAGTCTCATGAGCAAAAAAATCAGATTTGGGCCACTTTTGCCTGCAGTAATATGCATCTTGTCTGCTTTTGCAAACTAGCAAATTAGACATAATGAGAATTTCCTTGTTTGCCTTTTTTATCCTCCCCATTCTCAGTACAATTTCAATAGCTACTCAGCAGCCTTGTGGTTTTTACATCTTTATTGTGCTGAATTAAAATACATGAAATACACTACAGCAGGGCTGGAATTAAGAACATTACATAAAAACAGCTGAACACAGCTCAACTGGAGAGACAAAAAGGAGGAGAAAAAGAGGAAGTTGGAGGACGTGGATCACAGACCTCATGTTCATCATGACGAGTATCCACCTTTCCAGTTCACCATTGCATTTTTAATCCTGTACAAACTCCAGCTAAGCTTGGCCCTTGTTTAGCAGCCATCATTAATTTTATGCATTACTTAAGATTAAGTGCAAAATAAAATAGATGCCTTTTTTTATAACAGAGGTGCAGGCAATTTTCACAAGTTGTGCTTCTGACATGTTGAATAACGAACATTAAGGGCACCATACAACCAATTTCATGCTACATCAAAAAGAGGCCCTTGGTTAATTAGTGAGGTGAAACACACAGAGACCTTCCTCTAATACAAATCTAATGATCTATCCCACTGTTAAAGATTAAAGATTAAGCAGCCACACAACAACTTCCCTTTATTTACACTGCTGTGAAACTTATACATTGTCATATGGGACTGAGTGAAAAAGAGCAGAATTAGAAAGTATTCACGCATTCTAGATGTGACGGGGGAAATACAGCGTGATTTTGACTCGTCAAATAGAAATATTAAAATCTTGTGAGTGACGTTGCTATATCAACCGCCAGCCGCCTTACGTTGGTGCGGTGCGGTGCGAATGCGAACAGAAAAAAAGCCCTTGAAGGTATGTAGTTCTCAGGGGAGCTCCCCAGTGGGCAGTTCCTCTCAGGGAGTCCCCAGAACTGTTTGGTCCAAAAACACCTAATGTTGGTCCATCGGTCCACCACTTTGGTCCAGACTGAAATACCTGAAGAATGTATGGTTCCCAGAGGACGTATCCTTATGAATTTAGTGATCCCCTGATCTAGTGCCACTGTGAGGTTGACAAGCACAAACAGACACTGTGTGTGTCAGGTAAATGTCAAATAAATAAAAGCTTCTCACCAAGCACCCAACATCCACAGCCAGTGTGTTATTTACAGTATACTGCAGTCATGTTTCCTTGTTTAGGCCATGGATTGGACAGTATGTTTCACAGACTTACAGTAGTTGCTGGAACTTAACTAATTTTTGTCGCCCGTCTAGTTGTCAATAGTCATTATATATATATATATATATATATATATATATATATTTTAAACTGCATAAACCCTGATTTTACCCTCACATTTCACCTTAATGACTTTGAAGTTAGGATTAATGCACATTCGTGCTGGTGGGGCAAGGGGGTGAGCCCTTATGACTCTAACTCTATAATTGTACATTTTCAGCTCTACTAGTGTTACGGCTCCAAGTACAAACTAAAATTGTCAATATGTTATTAGTTCACATTCTTATTTTGATATTTGGTTGTATGCTATGTTACAGCAGTATTAAGTAACCCCGCAGGATCTTTGCCGTTAATGAAAATACCAAGAACATTATCACTTCACCCTGGAGGACATATAAATCCTTTGACATTTGATCTGTGGATAAAAAAATTAACTTGACACTTGAGAAAATCAGATATGCCAAAAGGGGTATGTATCCCAATGTATCCCAATTTCACACATTATGGCAACCAACTGTATTATGTACATTATTAGTATTTAGATGAACACAGGATTCTAATATAGACTATTTACCTATGTTGTCTATTATGTATACTGACTGCAACTGATTGCCTTTTATTAGCTCTGACTGCTGTTTTTGAGAACCAGCACCCCTCCAACAAAAGTCCTTTCTCTGAAAAGCTGTTGTGTAGAAAACAACTCACACAGTGCATCATTAGATCAGAGCGCGGTTGCTTGCAGAATAGTGGAATTATTTTATTATTAAAACATGTGACAAATCCTTTCAATCCACATTTTTATTGAGTGCACCGTAAACAGATTCACCAGTTGTTTTTCCTCTGTTACATTTCTAACAGAGTAGCTGTTTGAGGTGTGTTTGCTGCCCTCAGTGGTCGATACATGTGTGATATTGAACAGACCTCTGGGACCTGAAGTAATAAAACACACTTTTATCACGCCAAATCAACCAGGACTTAAATGTTAAGGTTTACACCTTTAAACCTGCAATAACTGATGTTTTTGGCCACTTGGGGGCAGCAGTTTCCACATCCAGCAGTTACAGAGCAACATGATCATTCATTTGGAGTTGTGTTTGTGTCACCTGATGAATGTAAGTCCAATATTGCAGTGTTTTAATGTAAGAGATGTAGTAACTAACTTGTGATTGTTGGATTGTCAGGAGCTTGTCTTGTCTGTGTGTGTGTTCTAGTCTTTGTCCTTGTATTGTTATGTGTTATGATGTAAGCTATTATGGTTGCATTGTCACAATGTAAAGCTTCAGGAAGAATAGCTGCTGCAATGCTGTAGCTAATTTGGGTCCTAATACACTAAACTAAACATATTCTCTCTCTTTTAGCTCTGTTTTCCCTTAACTCCTGAGGGAAACATCTGTCTCTTTAGCTGCTAAATGCTCCACTATCTTCACCAGCTAGTCTCTGGAACCAGAACAGATAAACAAGGAGCTGAAACTCACTAGAAAACAAACACACATTCAGGTGATAATTCTCTGAATTTTCTTCCCACGCATGGGCTGCAATGTAATCCTTGCGGGCAATTGCACCCGTGGAAGTCTGTCCACTAAAAGTGCTTGTTTTTTCCACTGACAGGCCTAGACTGTTATTCTAAGTGTCTGACAACATTATGGAAAGGATCCCTACAGAGACAGACTGTTTTGTTAAAGAGTAAAATCCTTTTTGTTTAACCAGAAACAGAAACTCTCACTCAAAGAAAAGTCTCACTGTGAAATCTCGCGAGAGGTTGAGTTGTTGCAGGAAGACGAAAGGATCTTACTCTTTCTGTAGGGATCCTTTACATAATGTTGTCAGACACTTTTGCACAAACATATTTTGCACCTAATTTCATTAATATTTCCTTGTAATTGAACATTTAATAGTTTTCATACATTATTTGGGCAGTTTAAGATTCATAGATTTCTGTTTGAACAATACTTTGCTCAACATGCCTTTGTAATAAAGACTTGCACAGTGAAAGGTGAAGTTGAAAAATTGTGAACCAACTGCAGACCATTTAGTGTTTGTTTTTTTATTACTTGCAGACTATAAAAAGTTACTGTGGCATAAATAACGTTCTTCAGGTCAAAGGCAAACAGAAATTATTTAGATTTTTGGAAGAAAAAAATGCAACGGCTGACCCTGAACTGAAAAACCTTTTGTACTTGGCTTTTGAAGTTCATGATTGGTTCAGGATGATTGCTGAGTTTCTTGGAGAGTGCTAGAATACAGAGATAATATTACTTATTTTGAGAATTCATACTGGAATGGTGATATTTGGCTCTCTGCCTGCCCCTTTGTAGCACTTAGTCATCTGGATGGAACACATTTTTAAGAGAAAGCCAGTAAATGTCAGTGTTGAGATATGTTATTTCCTGGTTCTAGTTAGTATCACTGCATATTCACTATCACGCTGATGTCACAGTGATGTACAGCTCCACAGAGAACAGAATGGAGGGGGTGAAAAAGTGATTTCCTGATGATGAAGAAACATTTTCCAGTAGGAAATGAGAGCAGTGCTATAATAAAAAACTCATCTGAATGTGATGTAGTTCCCGAGCTCTGCCCTTCATTGTGACAAATGACAGTCTGTTCTTTTGCTTTGGCTTTGAATCTCTTTGTAGAACAAAAATAATTTGTCACAGTTGCTCAAATTTTACTTCAAATACTATCAATCATGGTAGCTTCTAAACATATTTGAACAGTCATCATCAAGTCAGTGACGTACATTTATAAATTCAATTAATAATAATTAGATAACATCTGTCCGAGTGAGATGGTAGTCATCGTGGATATGAATATCTGCTGTATTTATAGCAGTGACAATAGCACTGGCTGATGTGCTTCAGTGCTTCTTCTCTCCATTTTCCAGCACTCAGACCTGCAGAGCTAGAAGCACATAGGACAGGCAAACTGTTAAAACCATGTGAAACACTTGGTTAAGGTTAGGGAAAGATGTTGATTGTTATTTTGTCATGGCCCCAACCAGCTCTTTTAAGATTGTCTATCATGTCATCCAAGCCATAGTGTTCCAGCCTGTTTATCTGCCTGAGCCATTTTCTGACTCTTGCCTGGCTTGTTGGAATTTTGCCTGCTGTTTATGCCTCTTTGGACTTGTTTGCCATATTTGTATGCTTACCTGACCTTTGCCTGCCTCATCCTTTCAGTAAACTTTGTTTTACTCCATCTATTAAGTCTGTCATGCTTTTGGGTCTGAATCTTTAACTTTCAATTTTAGTGAGCCATTGCAGATTTTGGTTATATATTGAAAAAGTCCTGTCTCGTGCTTCAGCGTTGACTTTTGACTTCAATATTTAACCAAGATCACCATCTTTCCCTTACCTTAAAGCTGCATTCATAGCTGCATTCATAGTTTTTTTCCACTTGGGGGCAGTGGACAAACTGTTAACACAACACTGACATAGTATCACCCTATAAAGAATTCCTCCAAAGAGCAGGACTTTTTTTCCTTTGAAGAGGATGACACTACAGTAGCGCAGAAACCAAGGATATGGCCTATTTGAAAACAGCAGAAATTTTTTAAATTGTGTAACACAAAACAGGACATGATCTGATTTCAGGGTTGACTTGTGGAGCATTTCATAGCATTTCAGGGCAACTGTATTTGGGTATTACATGATGCATATCCATTTTAATTTGTCAACTTTGATTGTGAATATTTACAGCTGGTTATTTTCAGAATTCCCTGAGAGAAAAAATATTTTGTGGCTGTGCTTTATATTGTTAGATTTTGAAGTTCATCCTACAAAGGAAAGCTAGGTCTAGTATTTAATACTGACACAACAGCACTTAAGCATTCAGGCCATGATGCTGAAAGTACTTTAACTTATCCACTTACATTCTGTATAATATTTTCAGCTGAGTTTTCTTAGTTATTTTCAGAATTATCTGTGTAAAACAAACTTCTTTTGTGGCTATGTTGTATATTGCTTGCTAGATTTTATAACTGAGCTGTAAGTGAGTCAGGTTAAAACACTGAATATCTAAACAACACTACTTCAGAATAGTCATGGCTGTAGCATTTATTTCATACAATATACTGATATAATATGGAAATCCAAAAATACTCACATAATTGTTTATGCTTTGTTTTATTTCTATTTCAAATATTTAAAGCACATTTAGAGTTTCCAGTTGAGCTGGGCTGAAGAAAAGGGGTGTGTGTGGGGGAGGTTTAGTAGAAGGGGTTGTGGTGTGAATGAGGGGAAGAGCAGAAGGGTGAGGGAGGGGAAGAGTGTAAGGATGAGGGGGGAGAAGGGAAATATACCCCGGTGCTGTGTGGTTTGGGCCCACAACCTCGTCCTCCACCTCTGTCTTCCTCTTCCTCTTCCCCGACCTCTCCTCCATCTCTTCTTCTTTGGACAGGAGCTCCTGGTCGGGTCGAGCGTCAAGACGTGTCCACTCGTCATCTGAGGAGTCCGCCACATTCATCCTCTTGCGCTTCTTGCTCTGCTTCTCAGCGCTCTCCCTCCTGAGTCTGTCTTCCAGAGCTTCACATCTCCTTTTCCAGTCTTCCTCACTCTGTTTCAGCTTGTCCACAGTCTTTTGGTGCTGCTGTGTCAGAGCATCCATTTGCCTCCTCTGTTTGGCGATCTCTCTGTCCTTATTCTTGATCAAATTCTCCAGTTCCTTTACCTCCTCCTCGAAGTATTCTTCGGTCTCTTGAAGCTCGGACTTCAGACTGGCCTCTTTGCCGGTAAGTTCCAGCAGTTCTTCTGCCTGCCGCTGACAGGTGTTTGTAACGGCCCTAAAGTCAGCTATCATATGCTGCTCAAAACTATGGACACTCGTCCTTTGAGCTTCATGGTGTTGTCTTTCCTCCATTAGGTTACCCCAGAAGGTTACAGTCTGTTCTCCTTTTTTCTTGGAGTCAGCGAGGACATTGTTGGTAACCTTCACCTGTTTTTTGTAACTTGCGCGGAGGAAGCGTATTTCTTCCCTCTGCTGATTAATCTGACGCCTCAGCTCAGCGTTTTCTGTGGCCAGGTCTTTCTGGTGATGCTCTTCCTTCATTAGTGCCCATCTCCGCTTCTGCTCTTTTGTGAGGCGTGCCACTTCATCTGGCCTGTACGGGAAACGTCTTTTATTGGATCTTCTGCCTCTTCTGTCCATGTTGAATGAACACAGATCTTTTAGTAGAAGTTCAGCAGTTGTAGCAAAGTAGTTGACTGTAGCTGGTAGCTGATAACTGACAGTAACGACGGTGTCCAAGAGTTAGTGAATGATTGTGTGGATGCAGGTCTGCAGGTTTTATACCAAAGAGAATTCCATTCTAGGATTATGACATCATCAGAAGGGTGGAGCTTGCCATTGATCTGGTGAATTCTATTCTGTTTCAAGTTTTATTTGTCATTCTACAACACAGGGCTGCACAATGAAATGAAAGCTGTACCCCCTTTCATGTTACACACAGTCAATATATACAAATACTTAAAATTAGAATAGATTAACAATAAAAATATTAAAAAATGAACTTGGCATACACAGCAAAAAGTCGTTGAATTAACTCCCACAGAGTTGATTTGAACACTTTTTCAGGGTTTATATAGCTCCACTCTCCAGAGTTGAATTAACACTTTCGAAATAGTTAAACATTTAACACCATGTCAGTGTTCCTTTATTTAACACTATGTCAGAGTAAAAAGTAACACTAACAGATTAAACAAATAACACTGCTCTGAGTTACATTTTTTAACTATTTGGGTAGTGTTAGTTTCACTGTCAAACTATCTACACTGAATAAATGTTAAAATAAATTGTATTAATTATTATTATACCAATTAACAATAAATAACAATAAACAATAATAATCAAAGAAAAAAATTAATTTTTGCCTTTTCTTCCTTGCAGTCATACAGTCAAATCAAAACATTGTGAATGAAGGTATAATGTACATACTTTCATCTGAAACACATGAGTTTTGAATATCAAACAGGTTATGAAATTTAAGCTCAGACATTTTTATTATACACCTTTCCTCACTTCGTAATACTCTGAATGCAAACTTCTCTGTGAATAGCTTGGTTGTCAATAAAAAATATATGATTTTCAACCAAAAGTATATGAATGAACAAAAGACTGGCATGTCTTCTTCCATTGCACTGCAAATAAGTCCAGCTTTATACTCTACACCATCAACTTTAACCCCACTGCTGACTGCTGGGATACAGTTTCTGACACAAAAAAACTTATCAGCCTCTTACTCACAGAATGAGAGCGCTATTGGCTGGTTAAGTCTCTAACTCTGGATGACTCCTTCATTTTCCCACATCAATGTTATATACTGTCGTCTGCATGAATGTGTAAAAATTCACAAATGCAGCATCATAAGCCAAATTAAACACAAAATGGGCTTTGAAAAGTTCATCAAATGCCCTGAGGGAGCGGTATGTCTGGCATGGGATGAGATGCTTATCCATGGCAATGAAGAAGCTGTCAATCTTGCTCTTCTGAGGCCCAACAACGAGGAGGTCCGGCTGCAGACCCTGCTGGTTGCCGAGATGCTCCTCCAAACTGCAGCATGACTAGAGTTGAGATAAGGAAACTGAACATTAGACACAAGAATAATGTGCAGCCACAGAAAAAACTACACTATATAAGTAATTATTCAAACATCTTCTCACTGGCTAGTGCAAGATGGGAATGCCTATGAAGATTTAATTTAAATTTCATCCACGTTTTAAAAACCCTCATTACACAACCCTAATTTACACATGTGGCTAAGAAGATGACGTGACAAATTACTATAATCACCTTAATAATATAATTACCTTATGAAAGACTACAAGTCTCTCAGCTGCATCACAGATCATATAATCATGAAAATAAAGAATGAAGCAACTGTAACTACAATTATAGTAAATGCTTTAAAACAAGCAAAACAAATCCAACTCACTTGTTGCCTCATCAAGACCACTTCCTGAAGCTTGAGTCAGACATCTCAGAAGTAGAAGAGAAGGAGCAACCAGAAAATGTAAATCATTTTATTCTCTAGGGTGTAGAGTGCTTGATTATACCTGGCTTTATATCTCACCGTCATTTGAGAAAACTGTCAGCACCACATTGCCTTGTCCAACGAGGTCGCTGAATATTTCTGCATCAACTTCAGTCCATGTTACACCCTTGTATATAACTTCTGCGTCAGGTGGCAGGCAAAATCTCTCGATGACTGGAAAAGATATTCAGATACCACATGCTAGCGATCAGTGTATTCCCCATTCTAAAGACTCGGTCAATGAGCCGCTCTATAGTAAAAAACAGGACAGCGTTCCTTGTTAAAGGCATATAAATAAATCAGTCTACAACATTAAGGAGCTTGTAGAATTAGGTTTTAAAATAATATCAGTGTATGGGTGTACGTTTTTCCTAAGCCAATAAAAGTAAAACTAAACACCTTTAGCATGGAATTGCAGAAAGTCAAAACCGCCCTTCAACCTCCTCATCCAACTTCACATATTTCTGTTGTTGGTTGTACTTCACCTGGACCAGCATTCTTACTGAGACATGCAAGACAGTTTCACAAAGTTAATTAACATTTAAAGAAAGGGACACGGTTTTGTGGCTCCATTGCGTTCAACCATGTTGAAGCCAAATAAAAACGTCTCCTTGTCTCCAACCGTGTGTGTGTGGGCGGGGCTTTATTACATCTCTTGCAGAGTTCAGCTACACTAATGTGATCAACTCTGTCAAATAACTCCAACACTGAACACCATTTACACCAGAATGTAACACTGAAATTTCAACACTCCATTTTTTGTTGTGTAGGATTTTACCTTCTTAAGTTTCCTTAAGAAATACAATTGTTTGTGAGCTTTCTTTACCAGGCTGGAGATGTGTGATGACCATGACAGGTTCTCTGTGATGCTGATTCCCAGGAACCTAAACCCCGTTCCACCTGAGCTCCACTGATGTAGATGGGGGTGGGGGGTGTCTTTACCTCCTTTTTCCTAAAATCAACAATCAGTTTCTTGGTTTTGCTGACATTGAGCATTAGGTTGTTCTCTGTGCACCACTCTGCAAGATTGTTGATTTCCTGATATGAATTCTCATTGTTGTCTATAATCTTACCAATGATGGTAGTGTCATCCACAAACTTCACAACAGAGTTCTCTCCATGTCGGGGATTGCAGTCCTGGGTGTACAGCATGAACAGGAGGGGGCTGAGCACACAGCCCTGGGGGGCTCTGGGGCACTAGTGGAGGAGGTGTGACCGCCAATCCAAACTGTCTGGGGTCTGTTTGTGAAGAAGTCCAATATCCAGTTACAGAGTGTAGTACTCCACCATTACTTTATGGAAGTTTTGATTGGACTTTAATAGTTTAATAGTTGTCCAATCAAAACTTCCATAAAGAAATGCTCAGATAATCATGAAGTAAAGAAGGAAAACACTGTAACTACTCAGTATGATGTACCACTTTACTTGGGGGTGCACAAACTCAGTAACTAATTGTTAAGTAATTAGCCCGCTGAGGTCGCTGATCACGCCAGCGTGATCAGATCATGTGACTTGTTCAAGACGTCACAGCGTATAAACGAAGTCACGTAGATAATTTTCGTCAACTTCTGTCGAAAGTGCTGGCTTGAAACTCCATGCTAGTTTTTGTTTGATGTTGATAGACCAAGTAAAATTGGAGATATGATAGTTTCAATCTTATATAAAAATCATATTTACGCCTGCGTTAAAATATGCAAGATGCGATGGTGCAAGAGTTGTATTTATTTAAATATCTTCGTCGTTTTTTGTCATATGATGAAACGGAAAAAAATGTAACTGGAAGACGCAGTTTGCAGCAGTTCATCGTCGGAATTGGAGAGTGATTTTGGCGATGATGAAATTGACGACCCGTCTTTTGTTATTGACGACAAGAGGTAAGACAAACATTTATTGCCTTTGTTTTGCTAATTATTCTCTTTGTAAACGTTGTAAACTCTTTTTATATGTGTATATATGTATGTGTGTATGTGTATATACCGTATTCCTACTCTGGTTCTCACTAAGCACATTACTACATTACTGTACATCCTGCCTATTACTTTATTCATTTTACTGTACACCAGTCTACCTCAGCATTATATTTTACATACATATACATATTATATTTTAATTCCTATATTTATATAACTATATAACTTTTGCTTCTCTCAATTTACTCATTTACTTTGTGATTTTCTTTTGTACACTTAGTATGAGCTTTGTTGAAGGAGCCTGAGAACAAGAATTTCATTGCCAACGACTGCTTCACCGTAATTGTTGTGCATATGACAAAGATTTTGAATATTCTTAAGTCTTTTTTATGTGTTATTGTCATGTACATGTACAGAGATGATGAGCAGCCGGGAACATCTACAACCCCAACAACAAGCACACGGAGGCCTACACGGAGGGGGCGTGGGAGGGGGAATCAAACCAGGTCAAGATCTCCACCAGTCAGCACAGCCACACCACAGCTCTAAGCCCTGGAAAGCAGAAAATGATCCTGATACTGCCCCACAAACCAGTAGGTTCATGCCCCGCCGAACACCAGGAGCCCAGGTGAACACACATTCCACACACTCACCAATGGACCTTTTCCAGTTGTACTTCTCCACGGATACAATGAGGACACTCTGCAAAAACACCAACAAGCAGGCAACAAAAAACCAGGAAATGGGCAAGAAGTACAAATGGGCTGACGTTGAAGTTGAGGAACTCTACAAATTCCTTGGTCTCCTCATTTACACAGCGTTGGTGTCGCTGCCAAGTCTCCAGGACTACTGGGGGAAAAAATCACATCTTGTCTGTGCCGTTTCCAGCCACTGTCATGACAAGAGACAGATTCAGGGCGCTGTTATGGAACATCCACCTCAGTGATCCAGAAGAGGATGTCAAAAATGACAAGAAGAAGGGAACACCACACCATGATAAGACGTTCAGAATAAAGCCTCTTATTGATGACATTCGCAATGCCTGCCACGCTCATTACCACCCAAGGAAGGAAATGGCCGTCGATGAGAGAATGGTGGCAACTAAGGCGAAAACTGGCATGACCCAATACATGAAGGACAAACCAACAAAATGGGGGATCTAGCTTTTTGTGTTGGCTGACTCGAGCAATGGCTACACCATCAATTTCAATGTGTACGTGGGCAAATCTCACACAACCAGTGTACACAGACTTTCATATGATGCTGTCATGGACCTCATTCAGCCATCATATCTCGGGACTGGATACCATATTTATATGGACAATTTCTACACCTGTCCAAACTGTTCCTTGACTTGGCCAGCATGAAGTTTGGAGCCTGTGGTACCTACAGGGACAACAGGAAAGGGTGTCCAGGTGGGAGAGCAAATGCCCTCACCAGAAAATGTGAAAGAGGCTCGGTGAGATGGATCAGAGAAGACCCCCTGGTCTTTGTGAAGTGGATGGACACGCGGGAGGTGTCGGTGTGCTCCACAATCCACCCAGCGTTTTCTGGTGAGAGGGTCCAGAGGAGAGTGAAGAGTGGAGATGGACACTGGGCAGTGAAAGACATTCCCTGCCCCACCCCCATCATTGCCTATAACAAGAACATGGGTGGGGTTGACCTATCAGACCAGCTCATTCAGTATTACTCCACCCACCGCAGAACTGCCCGCTGGTACTGTACAATGTTCCTGCACTTTGTGGACATTGCCACAACAAATGCCTACATCCTGCACTGTGATATCAGCAGCACACAGCAGGTGCAGCACATGACACACAAGAACTTCCTGGCTGAACTGGTGTCCCAGCTGTGTGGAGTGGACAAGATGGGCGTTCCCATCAACAGGAGCACTGACCATGTTCCTGTTGCCATTGCCGTGGCTACAGATGCCAGAGAGAAAGCCACACAAGGCCGCAGGATCTGCCAACGTTGTCACCTGGTGGACAAAAAAAAGGAACCTCACACCCTGGAAGTGCAAGTCCTGTGATGTAGCCCTCTGTGTCATTGTTGACAGAAACTGTTTTGAGGACTGGCACAGATAAAAAAACAAAGACAAAAACGCCTATGGCCACACCTGCTTTTGGTTGTAAATAGTTGTATATAGTTTGATTTTATCTCAGTTTTACCTTTTATATGTTATATTTACAACCTGTGTTTACATTTACAACCTTTAAAATGCTTGGTTGAGCATGTTTGTGTTGTTTATAGTAAAAAATAAGATCATTTTCCAAATCCGATTTTATGTGTTTTGTGTGTTTTTTGGTCCAATATATTGATACAGTATGTCAAAATCAAGGTCATATAGATGATGTTGTGCTGAAAAGAAAGATACCAAACATTGGCATGGTAAACATTTTTTAATGTTATATATAAAGGCAAAATCAAAAGTATTCAAAAACGGCCAAAATATCCCAAGACTTCTAAGAGCTGAACGAGTGGCTACTAGTTCAGAGCTAATCAGAACGACTTATGAAGAAAGTGTTTGTTATTCTGATTCACAGATACAATATGAACTAATCATTACCTTATAATTCATTAGTATAGTATCTCCCAGTCTGTTCTCACAGCTCATCATTATTTACTACATAGTCCTCAATTCGGAGTTATTCAGGAACTACTCATTAACGATTCATTAATTATCAGGTCGTTTCTGATTCGTTCCTCTCTCGTTTCTTAGTAACTACTCACATTTTTGTGTACCGTCATGTCAAGTTTTACCAAATAATCTCAGCTTGGAGACTACACATTCATAGGGACATGAGTTAAGTTAATGATTAAACTGTATTTCATTCCAAAAAGTCTGGACTGGCTTTTTTGATTTCTATCATATTCATGAGTCATGGCAGGATGTGTAATTGCACAGCTAATTCTCATCTTTATATCCTAAAATCAACTGTATTTCTTTCTAGAGGATATTTAATTTTTGCCTGTTGTATCAGTTTTCATCAGTTAACATAACTGTCTATAAAGGAGGTTATAGTACATTTATGTTCAATTTAACTTAGCAGTCATCTGCATCTCACACATCCGACTACCACCAACAGGTTTTTGATCTACTGATGTAAACTTCAGAGTTACTAACCAATTCCAAAGTTGAGCCTTTCTGGCTTCAGTGCTTAAGATTCTCTAGAATGCTGGGATTGTGCTGTAAAGATGTACAGTAGATATCAGCAGAAGACACATAATTATAGACAGGCTGTTAAAGATTCACTCAAATGGAAGAGCACCTTACTGGGAAGTAAGGAAGGATCTCACACACAGTGAAAAATATACTTTATCAAAATACTGTGTTTTTCCCCACCAACAGTCAGATGTATAATTGTTCCATCTCTCTGTGGTTCCTCCTCATGGACTGAAGGAAGAACTGAAGTAGTGCAAGTTGACCCAAAGATGGCGCTCACACCAAAATGTGACGTCACAGTTACCGTCAGCTACAATTAACATACTATTAACAGAAGCTCTTAAAAAAAACACATTTTCAAATGGAGTATCACGAACAATCAGCACCATCTGTAACAAAAGACAGAAAAACAGACGATTGTTTGAATGTTATGTGTTTGCCATGTAAACAAAGCATGTGCCAATACGTTTTCTTTTATTAGACAACTATTTAGTTTTGCTCTTGCCTCTTGTTGAAGCCACAGTCAGCGGTGGGATGCAAAAGACTACATAACCTCGTTGTGTTTACACATAGCCCGTAAATTCCAGCAGACCCACAAGCTTTCACTGAATACATATGCTATATGATCTTTGTCTAACACCTCTGTGAAAGACGTTTTGACAAGTTTAAATGACACTAGTTTGCATGCATCCTGTAGCCCTGCACTCTCTACTGAGTATTTGAGAAGGCAATATTTTCAGACAAACTTCTCTTATGTGCATCCTCAAGCTATTAGTTTAGTACTGATGAAAATCAAAAGGAACGATTTGCTCAGTATATCCCCTTAAAAGAGACTTTGGAGGCTTTGCTTAAAGAACTATGTGTGGCAAGAACGTACCAAGTCTGTAGATGACACTTGACACTGACACTGCACATATTCTAAATGATGTGAGAGATGGCTCTGTGTACAAGTGTAATGCACTGTTTATTGAGTCAGGTATAAGTCTAAAGCTCATATTGTATCAAGATGCCTTTGAGACTGTTAATCCTCTTGGGTCAGCAAAAAACAAACAAACAAGATACTTGGGGTTTATTTTACACTGGCCAACTTTGACCCATGTTATCGTTCCAGTGTTGAAAATTTACAGCTTTTGCTTTTGTGTAGAGAGGTCGATTTTAAATATTTTGGCCACGACAAAGTGTTCTCCACCATGCTGTCAGATATCAAGGATCTGGAGACAAATGGGCTTGTGATATCTGGACGTGTTGTTAAGGCAACAGTTTTTTTTTGCATTGCTGGAGATAATTTTGGGTCTCACAATATCGGAGGTTTCACAGAGAATTTCAGTACCTCCACTTACTTCTGTAGATATTGCCTTGTAACGAGAAGTGAGCTCTATGATTTTCAAAAAGGTGCCCAAACCCCGAACAGTGTAAAACTACAACAAGGCAGTAGAAGAGCTAAAAAGTGGTGCCCTGACACAAAGCAGAGGTTTGGAATTTGATTCAGTTTTCAATTCCCTTACCTACTTTCATGTCTGACAGCCTGGCCTCCCACCTGTATTGGTCATGATGTGTTTGAAATAATTGTGGCTTGTGACTTGGCCATTTATATCAAGTACTTTTGAAATTCTTCACCTACAGTCAGCTAAACTGGAGAATCAGGCAGTTTAGCTATCAGGGATCTGACGCCACTTCTACTCCCTCAGAGGTTGTTGAAAAGGGAGTTAAAATAGGTGGCCAGGCAGCAGAGAACTGGTCTCTCCTGAGGCTCCTTCCTGTTATAATAGGTGAAAAGATCAGAGACACAGATGATGTGGTATGGCAGCTGACAGTCCAACTGAAAAAACTTGTGGAATTAATATGTGCCCCTAGAATCTCTCTCTCTCAAGTGCCTTTGCTCAATGTTGCCATTATGGAGTATCTAGAGACCAGAAAAGAGATGTTTCCTGATCATAAACTCAAACCAAAGCACCATTACATTGTCCACTATCCTGCTTTGATACTCAAGTTTGGCCCACTCATAAGATTGTGGACAATGAGATTTGAAAGCAAGCATTCCTATTTCAAAAGATGTGCGCGAAGAACACAACATTTCAAAAATGTGTGGCAGACACTTGCAAATAACCACCAACTTCTGCAAACATATCTAAACTCAAGTTCAGTCTTTGCTCCTACTCTGCAAGTGAAGGAATCCACCCCTTTCCATGCAGAGTTGTACAGTGATGCAGTACGCGGTGCAGTAGAAGAAAGCTTGCCTGGGGAATGTGATCTTGTAGTGTCTACTGCGATACAGTGGAAAGGCACTCTTTACAGAAAGAGCTTCTTTCTGTGCATAGGTTCTGGCATGCCAACAGAGTTTGCACAAATAGAACTTGTGTTAATAATGGACAATACAAATGTGTACTTCCTTGTAACACCTCATGGTTCATCATATTTACCAGAATTGGGACTATATGAGATTCACTCAGCAAGTGGGGGCATGAGGTGCATAAATGGAGAGCTATTGTTGGATTACTATCCATTGCCTGCTTATGCTCCTTGTGGAACTAGAGTAATATCTCTCAAACATAACACAGTAGATAGTAGGGGGATACATTACAGACTGTTTTATGGTGAGTTGTGACTGTATGAGTATCAGGTAACATAAGGATGATTACACTATGCAGACAGTGCAAAACTTGAGTATTTTGAACATGGCACAGGTCCTTAAATGTTTGTAATCAGGGTTTAAAAATCTGAAGTCTGTAACATAGTGCCTTAAATATGTTTGCATGAATGGAAGCTATTGTTTGATAAGCTTCTTGAATACTGTTGGAGTACTATTGTAAAAACACAAATGGAGAACTATTATTGGATTACTACAAATTACTATTGGATTACATGGAGTGTGCGCTTTTTACCTAACCCCATTGGTGCCAGGTATCCTTCCTTGCTCAACCAATCAGAGTTTGTTTGATGCACTGTACACACGACATGTTATTGAGATTCTGGAGGTGTGCTCATTGGCCCCTCATCAACATATGGTTACCCAGAAACCCCTGCTCTGTGGATCTCTGCAAAGGTGCACACACATACCCAAGCATAAATCAGGCTTTAGAAAGCTACTAGTGAGATGGCTGCTGTGGAAGCTAAGAAATGAAGAAGAGATTATTAAAGTTTCCTTTTGGGCTGGAATGGGCTCTGGAGAATGTTTGGACTAACACTTGAGTAAGAGATAAGATAAGATAAGCCTTTAATTGTCCCACAGCTGGGAAATTTTCAGCGTTACAACAGCCAGAAAAAAGTGTCATATATAGAAATACAATAATAAAATATAATAAAATACAATAAAAATAAATAGAAGAATAGTCCTGTACACAGTAAAGACAGTAATAATAATAGTGTGACTGAGTGCATTTGTAAGTATGAACAATAGAAAAGATAAAAAATATTGCACATATATAATATACATGTACATGAAAATATTACACAGCAACAGATGAAGTAAATAACATCATGAATAAAAAATATGTATTAAGATAATGCACAGCAGCAGATGAAGTAAAGTAGTGAACAGTCTGCTTATTGACAGTCAATGTAGATTACCGGGAGTTGTACTGATTATAGAGTCTGACAGCAGCAGGCAGGAAGGACCTACGGTACCTCTCCCTCAGACACCGAGGGTGGAGCAGCCGGTCGCTGAAGGAGCTGCCCAGTGCTGATAGAGTGACATGTAGGGGGTGGGAAGTGTTCTCCAGTAGTGATGATAGCTTGGCCACCATTCTCCTGCCACCCACCACATCCACTGGGTCCAGAGGGCATCCAAGGACAGAGCTGGCCTTCTTAATCAGTCTGTCCAGTCTCTTCCTATCCCTGGAAGAGATGCCACTGGCCCAACATGCCACCCCATACAAGACGGCTGATGCCACCACAGAGTCATAGAAAGTCCTCAGGAGCGCCCCCTGCACTCCAAAAGACCTTAGTCTCCTGAGCAAAAAGACGGCTCTGTCCCTTCTTGAACAGAGCGTCCGTATTGTCTGACCAGTCCAGTTTGTTGTTCAAGTGAACACCCAGATACTTGTACGATCTCACAATCTCAATGTCCGTTCCCTGGATGTTCACTGGTGTAGGTGGAGGGAGTTTGTGCCTGCCGAAGTCCACCACGAGCTCTTTGGTTTTACCCGCATTGATCTGGAGGCGGTTCTGTTGACACCAACCCACAAAGCCCTGGGTCAGTTCTCTGTACTCCCTATCATCCCCGTCGGTGATGAGGCCGATGATGGCAGAGTCGTCAGAGAACTTCTGCAGGTGACAGTTCGAAGTGTTATGGGTGAAGTCCGCTGTGTAAAAGGTGAACAGGAAAGGCGCCAGAACAGTTCCCTGTGGAGCCCCTGTGCTGCAGAGAAGTGTGTCAGACACACAGTCCTGTAACCTCACATACTGTGGCCGGTTTGTGACGTAGTCCAGGATCCATGCTGCCAGGTCCACCCCAGCGTGCTCCAACTTGTCCCCCAGAATCCTGGGCTGGATGGTGTTAAAAGCACTGGAAAAATCAAAAAACATGATCCTCACAGTGTTTCCAGCTTTTTCTAGGTGAGAGAGGGATGTGTGAAGTAGGTAAATGACAGCGTCATCCACCCCAATGCGGAGTTGGTAGGCAAACTGCAGAGGGTCCATACATGGGCTCACCAGCGGACGCAAGTGGACAAGGACCAGCCTCTCCAGGGTCTTCATCAGATGAGACGTCAATGCCACTGGCCTGTAGCCATTGAGGTCCTAGGGGTGAGGGGTCTTCGGCACAAGAACCAGACACGATGTTTTCCACAGTTTTGGCACCCTCCCCAGCTTCAGACTCAGGTTGAACAGGTGCTCAACAATCCCACACAGCTGGTCCGCACAGGACTTCAGAAGTCTGGAGCTGATGCCGTCTGGGCCCGCCGCCTTCCCTACCCTCATCTTCCTCAGTTCGTTTCTCACCTGAGATGTTGTGAGGAACAGCCCGGTTGAGCTTGTAGGGGGTAGGGGGGCTGAAAGGGAGGTGTTTGCGGGTGTGAAATGGGGAGATGGGCCCAGCCCCGACTGTGGTGTAGCTGTATGAAGTGGCTGTAAGCTGAGGGCTGTGTGGAGTGGTGAGTGGTGAGATGAGGGAGCGGGGGGGCTGCAGGCAGGGAGGGTAGATGGTGATGATGGTTGTAGGGGGGACAGGGCAGGGGGAGGGTTAGATGCCTGATCGAATCTGTTAAAGAATACGTTTAGGTCATTTGCCCACTTCTGATCCCCCACAGGCCGGGGCTTGGAGTCCATATGGCCCGAGATAGTTTTAAGGCCCCTCCAAACTCCTCTGGTGTTATTTTGCTGCAGCTGACTCTCCAACTTCATCCTGTAGGTGTTTTTCCCCTCCCTGATCCTCCTCCTCAGCTCTCGCTGGACACTCTTTAACTCCTCCTTGTTACCCGATAAAAAAACTCTCTTTTTTTCCTTGAGGAGAGCCTTAATATCAGGAGTGATCCAGGGTTTATTGTTGGCGAAAAAACGCACAGTCCTAGAGGGGATGGTATTTTCCACACAGAAGTTTATGTAATCTGTCAGACAGTCTGTGAGGTTGTCAATATCCTCCCCATGAGCGTCACTAAAAATGTCCCATACAGTAGTGTCAAAACAGTCCTTCAAGGCCTCCTCTGCTCTGTTAGACCACTTCTTCACTGTGCGTGGGACAGCAGGCAGCCTGCGCACAAGAGGTCTGTAGACAGGCCTGAGATGCACAAGGTTGTGATCAGATCTGCCCAGGGGGACTCAATGAGATGTATGCGTCCTTGGTGTTGGCAGAACACAAGTCCAGTATTCTGTTGTCTCTGGTATGGCACGTAACATACTGGGTGAATGTGGGTAGAGAGGAGGACGGAGGGGCATGATTAAAATCACCAGAGATGACGAGGAGGGCATTTGGGTGCTGTGTCTGCAGCCTGCTTACTGCTGAGAGCAGGACATCACAGGCTGCATCAGCGTTAGCAGAGGGGGGAATGTAAGCTACCATCACGATGACATGCGAGAATTCCCTTGGTAGATAGTATGACCTCATGCTAACAGCTAGCAGTTCAATATTCTTGTCGCAGGTTTGCTCTTTAACAGTGATGTGCCCAGGGTTACACCATCTGTCATTAACAAACACTGCCAGCCCTCCTCCCTTCCTCTTACCGCTCTCCTTCGTCCTGTCCGCCCGAAGTAGTTGGAAGCCATTCATCGAAACGTTCGTATCCGGAGTTTGCGTAGTTAGCCAAGTCTCCGTCAATAGCATGATGCTACACTCCCGGTATTCCCTCTGATGCCGGGTCAGCGCCGCCAGCTCGTCCATGGTGATAGATCTTACATTCCCCATGATAATCGATGGGAGGACAGGTGTGTAACGTCTTCTCCTGGCGCGGCGCTGAGCCACCGCTCGGCTTCCCCGTCTCCTCCTCCTAAGCTCTCGGGGCACATCAGGTCTCTCCCCGGGTGGTAGCACCGCTGTGTTACGGAGAGCTAACAGCTGATCCCTGGTGTAAACAGTGGAATCACCATGGCTGCCAGTGGTAACTAAGGACGCGGTCTCTAAGGGCATCAGCAGTCTTGTTACCATAATGGCCAAAAAACATGTACAAAAACGCCAAAGACGTCAAAAAGCAGCAACACTAAGTACTAAAAAAAAGATACAATACAATACTAACAAACAGAATAAAAAGAGAACTAATGAACTTCACGATTAAACTGAAAAAAGTCAAACCGCGAACGGGAGCTGCTGCAACAGGCTGCCACCCACAGCGGCGCCGGAACAAAAAACAAAAAAAAAAAAAACATGTTTGTCTGTTTTTTTTGGTTTTGTTTTCTTAGTTTTCATAGATGATGTAGACAGTGATCTCACTGGCTTCATTGGCTCTGTGCTGTCAAACTCAAGTGCAAATGAACTGGTGATGGAGGCTCTCCAGACATTGGGCGTGGAAACCCTGGACCTGAAATATGTCCAGGAGGAAGATCTTGTCAATGTCCTGAGGCCAATCGAAGCTAGAAAACTGATTGCACGTGTTAAAGCTTTATTTAAGTATACTTATTTGTGATGAATTTATAAAAACTGCATATTTTCTAGTTTCCACTTTTGATATTCATGAGGTGAGATGGCTAGATGATGGCTAGACGACTGGGTCAGAGCATCTCCAAAACTGCAGCTCTTGTGTGGTGTTCCCGGTCTGCAATGGTCAGTACCTACCAAAAGTGGTCCAAGCAAGGAAAACCAGTGAACCTGCATCATTGATGCGCGTGGGGAGCGAAGGCTGGCCCGTGTGGTCTGATCCAACAGAAGAGCTACTGTAGCTCAAATTGCTGAAAAAGTTAATACTGGTTCTGATAGAAAGGTGTCAGAACACACAGTGCATCGTAGTTTGTTGCGTATGGGGCTGCGTAGCCGCAGACTGGTCAGGGTGCCCATGCTGACCCCTGTCCACCGCCGAAGGCGCCTACAATGGGCACGTGAGCATCAGAACTGGACCACGGAGCAATGGAAGAAGGTGGCCTGGTCTGATGAATCTCGTTTTCTTTTACATCATGTGGATGGCCAGGTGCGTGTGCGTCGCTTACCTGGGGAAGACATGGCACCAGGATGCACTATGGGAAGAAGGCAAGCCGGCGGAGGCAGTGTGATGCTTTGGGCAATGTTCTGCTGGGAAACCTTGGGTCCTGCCATTCATGTGGATGTTACTTTAATATGTACCACCTACCTAAACATTGTTGCAGACCAAGTACACCCCTTCATGGAAACGGTATTCCCTAATGGCAGTGGCCTCTTTCAGCAGGATAATGCACCCTGCCACACGCAAAAATGGTTCAGGAATGGTTTGAGGAACACGACAACGAGTTCAAGGTGTTGACTTGGCCTCCGAATTCCCCAGATCTCAATCCAATCGAGCATCTGTGGGATGTGCTGGACAAACAGGTCCGATCCATGGAGGCCCCACCTCGCAACTTACAGGACTTAAAGGATCTGCTGCTAACGTCTTGGTGCCAGATACCACAGCACACCTTCAGAGGTCTAGTGGAGTCCATGCCTCGACAGGTCAGGTCTGTTTTGGCGGCAAAAGGGGGATCCTACACAATATTAGGCAGGTGGTCATAATGTTATGGCTGATTGGTGTATTTTTCAAACCAATACTTGTAATGCACAGATATGATCATAAGAGTTGATGAAAAGTCAATTTAAGATCAGTATTGCCCTTTGACTTCAAGCTGTATTTCAAGTGTAGTTTACACTTTTCCACAGATTTTGTGATTATCAAAATGATTGTTTGTAGCACTCCATTCAAGTGTACTTCTGTCTCAACAGGTGCCTGTTCAAGATGAATCCAGACAACATCACACATGCAAACACATACACACACACGTGTCACTCTTTCATACACAGACAGTTTACAACCAAGTATGTTCTACAACCATTTCCAGTTAAATTTCGATAAATGTGGATATTAGTTTGTATGTTAATATGTAATGTTTAAATGTTTCAATGTTCCATTGCAGGTTCATTCTCCTTTATTATAATTTTAAATATATTTTATTATTTATTTTATTTGTTTTTGTTTTATTTTTTGTTATTTATATATAGAATTTTTATTGTGTATATACATACATATATACATTAACAGGTTCATTCTGCTTTATTATTTTAAATGTATTTATTTACATTTTTTATATATTTTTTTATATAAATATATTTATTGAATGCTTTGATATTATGTTTTTATTCACGTTATGTTATGAGAAAAAGGCCATAGTATTTTTTCAGGGGCAGAAACAAAAGCTGTTATTCCCACAGAAATATTTTAGAGATTGGTTTGCCAGCTTTAAAAAATTGTGAACCAATGAAAAAGCAACAAAAGCAATCGCCACTATTGATTTGACATTTTAAAAAAGGTTGAAAAGTATGCTGAAGCATTTTAAAGCCATTGCTAATTACTTCTTGTAATACATTCTGAACAAAAGAATTTGTATGTTGTGGTGCAAAATAGATGTTAATTATGGTAAAGATAATTACTGTTTTTTTACAGTTTATCTATGTTTTTAATCTGACAGTACTTTTCAGTTTTTCGACAGACATTTTCCGGCACCCTTGCTGCCAGATAATTACTGTTTTTTACCCCTTTTTTTAGCAGTGTATTTTCTAAAGTAGGCTATATACGCAACAGCTGAATTTGTCCACTATGATTGTGAATAATCAGCTTGTTTTTCAGCTGTTTTCAGAATTCCTTGAGAAAAATGAATGTATTTTGTGGTTGTGGAGGAAGGAGACCATTTCTGCCCCCCAAAATTTCTAAATCTTGACTATTTGACATTCGTCCTTCATTCACAAGTGATCCATTCTGCTCTGAACTACCAGCAATACATTAAGTGACAGTGACATGAAGGAGTCACAGGTTAAAACACTGAATATCTAAACAACACTACTTCAGAATAGTCATGGCTGTAGCATTTATTTCATACAATATACACTCTTAGAAGGGATGTGTTAAGAAATTACACAAAAAATGTGTTGTTACACGTGTAACACATTTTGTGTGGATTTCAACATAAGATGTGTGTAAAATGCATAAAAAGCTTAACAGACTTCATGTGTTGGTGAGTTTAACACAATTTGTGTGTTATTTTCAGAATCCAACAACAGCCTGACCTAAAACAAGTAGCTCTGTAATTATGTGTTAGCCATGTTTTTACTTTTTTGAACTATATATTAACTATATAAACTGATGAATGAATGAAATGTCCAGTTATTGGTCTTTTTCACAATTTTACCCTCATCATAATCCTCAGCAAATCAAATATTTCCTAATTTAATTTGGGCCAACATGTGTCCTGTTTACTAAATTTGAATAGAGATTTTTCCTAATGTAATGAATCTGATATTTCTCAGTTGTGGGTATGGCATTACCAATTATGGGTCCTGACTTGACACAAAACTGTCATATTGATCGTGACAAGTAAACTAAGGCAATAAAATTAAAGTAAAAGTAGAACATGAAATAAATTAAAATACATAACAATTAAAATAAAGATTATGACAAATCCATGGAAAATGAATCCTGCCCAGCAACACGACATATCAGCGGCGGGAAGGCTTCGCCCTCTCTTCGCGCCACAGAGATAAAGGAGACAAAGATGGAGGCTGCAACGCCTGGTCTGCCGTCAGACCCTTCAGTAAGTATCCATTACTAGTTTATCTTAATGAAAATATGTCAGCGTTATCGAAGCATGTTAAATTTGGAGTTTAAATAAAGTTATAGTTATGAGGATTTTTGAGTTAGGACACTAACTTTAACAGTTAACTTACTTGATTCCAGGACACTTTTTTATGGCGGCATTTTAATGAATATATCACTTCAATGTAATCTTATTCAGTTGAGTATTTATTCAAAATGTTGTTTTGTAATGTTATTGCGGGTATATAGGGTCAATTCGACAGCAATTCATTAACACCGACATTAACTAGCTAACTGGTGGGTTTGGGAAACCTGTAACCAGTGGCGCACATATTTTTATTTAGTAACGATTCATAAATATGGTATTGACAGTATATGGGCTAATGCGAGCCGGAAACAGAGTTCACTGGAGTTTGTTCATATTTGTAAAGTTTTTGTGCACCTGTGTTGTAGATGAGCTAGCGGCTCAGAGAGGCTCTCTGGTGTGTGTGTGTGTGTGTGTGGGAGAGTGTACGTAGCCGTAGCCCTGCTGCCGAGTTCAGGAGGCAGACGTGCCACGAAGCTCTGCCCGTTTCCTATGTTAGCCAATTGGGCTGTTCAGACCAGACGCGCCGCTCTGCGGAGCTCACCCTCTGCAGCGATTGTTTCAGCGTCTATTCTATTTTCTATATTTCATATATTCTATACATATGATATAGATGATCTGGTTCGGATTAATGATAAAATAGGCATCCTGCTTGTCAACCCTTTTGATTTTCCTGCCCCTTGTATTTTTTTAAATTCCACATAGCCTATTTGTCAGTTGTGTCTAAACAGAGAGTGAAAGAGACTAGCAGGAGAGAGAGAGAGCGAGTGAGAGAGACAGGCGAGCAGGGAGAGAGAAAAAATAATAGTACTATTAAAAAAACTTATGCAGCAACATTGTGTATATATTTGCATGTCTGTAGGCTATGTGTTGACCATGCAAATTACCTTGCTTATTCAGCTATGTATTCCATTTTTTTCAGCTCACATGTGACAACCTGGAATCTATCAAAGTTCTTGTAACCAGCTTTAAAGATGAGAAAGAGACTTGCAAAAAATTCTCTCTGTTAACAGTGCCAAGGATCTCATAGATCAAAGCCTAGCCCAGCAAACAGGCTGTGTGCTTAATAGGTTATTAAAGTATAACACTGATTTTATGGAATATATTGACGTTGACAGCAATGTAGATGTGAAGGACTTTGATAGATTCCATGTCTTCCTGTCAGCCAGAGGGCCCCTGATGGAGACCTGTCTTGGGGAGATTAGGTACACTTTTTGTTACTCCAGATTCCAAAGACAAAACATGAGTTTTAACAGTTATTAACTATTAATCAGAATCAGATTTATTTGCCAAGTAATAAGTACAAAGGAATCAATTTCATTATTCATTCATAATTTCATTCAGTTTTTGAATCGTAATCATGGTGATTAAGCAACCCACACGCACAATGTAGTTTTATACATTTAATACCTTATACTATGCAAGATGTAGAGTCAGCCACTCCTGTTGTAACAGTTAGCAAATGACTGTTAAAACCCTATTTAAATACATCACACTTTAGAGGTAGTGAGAAACTTTAAACTACACTGAGATGAGCTTTTCTGGTCATATCAAGCAGCTCAGTAAGTTGCCGATGAAAGACCAGCATATACTAAAGATAGGAATTAGGCTTCTTGAGTAAATACATGCCTCTATGTTCTGTGGAAACTGGCTGAAGTGACCTCGAAAATTACAGCAGTAAGATGAAGTGTCTGTTCCCTCTACACAGCCTACCACTAACACAGAAAAACACAGTCAGCCCCTACAGTCACTACTTCAGAGGAAAACCCCTCAACTTCTCAAGGAGTACGAGACTACATGTATCCTGTCAGTGCCATCAAGGAAGCTCCTTGTGAAGACCTGCATAGGAGATTTGGTGGAGAGGTGTGGTTTGTAAGTATTGCACCTTACCACACTTTGTTTGTTAAGACTTTGGCATGAATATTTCGTTTTAAAAAGGTTGAAATGCACTGAAGCAACAAAAAAGGTACCTGTGTCACTGTATGAGGAAGTGGCAATGTTTTTGTCCTATTTTCCAGTTACCCTCTTAGTGCAGAGGAGCTGGCTGTAGCGAAAAGCATCATCACCACCTTCCCATCCCTGAGTGTCCGAGTGGCAGGACAAGGGGAAGGATTTGTAAGTAAAACTAGTATTTTAATAATGTAAATTCCACATTCCTCCTTTTTAATTTATTTTCATATAAAATTCTGCTGCTGAGCTTCTAAAAAACCGAACACTGCACTCACATTACTTTGATTTTAGCATCATTACAAATGGTTCCCAGTTTGTTTTAGAATTGATTTTAAAATAATTCTAATTACTATAAGGCATTACACTGTACGGCTCCAGAATACATCGCTGAATTTATTGTCCTTCAGGATATCTGAGGTCATCAGAGCAGTGCAGTACCGTCTGTGAAGATTTAGTAGGAGAAGAGAATTATATATCGTGTATTTTATGGTAACTTTTAATTTTTTAGGGTTGGTCTTATTGCTCTACAGCATATAATATCTGTTGTTGTGCCATAGCCTAAATCCACAGCCTTTATTTTGTTTTGATTAAAATTGCTTAGCAAATGTTTGATCTGGTTGCCTATGACCCACAAACCATTAAGGAGAACTAGAAAGTGTTGTTCACTGACATGTCCTTTCTTTCTCAGGAGCACTACTATGATCCAGTCTCTCACTGTGGATTCCTAGAGACTAAACTGCGTAACCTTAGGCGAAATCTCGAGCAAGGGCAGAGGCGTTATAGTAAGCGAAAAGTGACCAGTGATTGCAGTGGAGCTGAGAGGCCTGATACCACGGAGGATGAGCATGCCAGCAGCACAAATGAGTGGGTCACCCTGATCAAAAGGTTGCGGCCCTCAGCTGAGAACCTTTCAGCTATCAAGTCAGGCATGGAGAAAACATACACCCGTCGCAGAGCCTGGATTACCAAAGACTCCCCCACTGTTGCTGAAATATTCAACGAGTATCCACGGTTTTTGGACATGCCAAGTCTGGTAAGTTGCTTGGTTCCAGTGTTGCCAACTCCTCAGTAAGGAAAGTAGCTATTGGCTGTCCTAAAAGTCGCTAGAAGTCGCTAAATGACGGCATCGCCTAATTTGCATAATTGGCAATTTGCATGTAATTGTAATGGACGCTGTAGGAGAGAGGAATAACATAGTGGGAGAGACAAAAGGTGAGTGAAAAACACCCTAAATATGTTTAAAACTACAAATGAACTTTCTTATGTTGATTCTTGGTTTGTTTTTTTAATTTTGCCATTGAAATAGGCCATCACTTCTCAAAATAACTTCATGACTTAAATGCTTTGTCTAGAAGAATATCAAATTTAATCAAAAGACTGTTATGTGGGGTGGAATTGCTAGCTCTACGTCCAACCCTCCTCCTTTATCCGGGCTTGGAATCGGCAAAGTGACCCAAAAGAGACACTTTGGCAGAGTTACTTAGGTTTTTTTTTTAAAGGTTTTTTTTTGTATAGATGGTTTTCACTTGACAACATTAACAATCTAAATGGACCAAAAAGAGACAATAGACAACTGTCAATGGCAAAGTGAGAAAATGATGGTAACTAGTCTGGCCCTAATTCAGATTCGTTGTTTTTTTCAGACCCCCCTCCACACACACATGCTGTGCTGGCTCACAGAAAGAGTAGGTCATCTTCATTTTGGTCAAGGCTTTCTATGGCAGGTTCAGCAACTGAAGGAGCTGACTTAAATGAGTAAGCAGCTGACGTGCCAAAAAGCTGCAAAACATTATCAGGCAGGTTGTGCTCATAGCAAGCCTCACCAGACAACTTCAGACCATATCGGACATACAGGATGGAGTTAAGGGTCTGCAAGGACATTCGATTTCTAAGTTTGCTTTTTACCACACTCATCTGGCTGAATAATCTCTCGACTTCAGCATTCGAGTGTGGCAAGGACAACACAGACACAGCAGCCATGGCAAGTTCCTGAAACGGGTTGATATCAGCTGCATCCCTGAACTTCCAAATCTCACTCCAGAAGCCCACTGGGTTTTTTGTTTCATTCCACTTACTAAGATGGATGGCACGCCATTGCTGGACAATCTTGTCTATCTTTGCAGGAGAGTAACCAAGGAACTTGGCTATTTTTTCTATTTCTCTCAGGCTCTTATTGTGCTTTAGAGTTTGCTCTACATTGAAAACTGACATGTACTGCAATGCTTCGATGTTGTCCGGCATTCTCACCCTCAACTCATTAGTGAGGGAGATGGTGAAGGCTACACACCGCTTTCGGACATTGTTCTTCTCCTCAGGCGCAAGGTGGAGCTCAGCTGCCTTTGACTCAAAAAGGTAACCAAGGTACGGTTTGGGACTGATGTATCCATCAATTGGCTCTTTGAGTACATCAATATTTGCCAGTGGATTCAGCACCCTGCTACTCACAGACTTTATCAGGCTAACCAAGCTGTCCAGAAGTTTAAGAGGATCTACCTGCTCTCCCTCAAAAGCCTTGATGGCCAACTGTACCTCACCCAGCACTGACTTCAAAAAAGTCAGATACAAGATGTTTTGAGGATCACTGTACATGAAGTATAAAACCTCAGCCATGTAGCAGTGTTCACTGGACTTGGTGAATGCGAAATGCAGTTGAAGCGCCTCCCACTGGTCCAAAATGCGTGAAACCGCTGGTTCAATGGAGAGCCAACATGTGGCACACACCTTGGTTATTTGTAAGGGTTTCTCCCCACAGTTGATGGTCTCATATATGGCTTTGTAGGCCTCCCTGTGCTTTGGAGACACTGAAAACCAGTTATAAGTCTCCCGTACCAAGTACCCCATGTAAGGGCAAAATTTCTCTTTTCCTTTATTATTAGATATGTTTAGTGTAATTAAATTTCTCTTTATGTCCCATATATATGTCTAGTGTGATAACTTGTTTTTTCCTGTTAATCAGTGTTAATTCTGTACAGATAATTTCTGTTTTAGGTCATCTGTGTTTTAGGTACATTGGTATCTTGGTTGGTTACAGCGGGAGGACAAATTGTTTGTAATCAGGGGAAAAGACAGCTGCAGTCTGGGGAACAGTCTGCCCTGGGTTTCCAGCCTTGGGCAGGAAAACTTAGCTGGAGACAGACTATCTCTGTTAGAGGTGATTCTGTACTCTGATATGTCTGTCTGTGGATTGTGAGGTTATAAGTATGTGACAGCATCTTTCCTTCTTTGTCAGACGCTTCATATGCATTTTGGTGTATGATCTCTGTCCTTCAGCTGAATTGGATTGACTCTGTGCTCACCTGCACCCCCCCCTTTTATCTATCTCTTTTATTCTTATTTACCATTTCATCTGATTGTTTCATTCTTTTCTTAATTAAATATACAAAAGACAACGGCTTGTTGAATCTTCATTTTATTTGCTCACTTCTCCAAAGGAAATACACAATTTCCACCACACTCCACACTACAGGGGATGGTGTCATTGGAAGCATGACTTACAGCAGATCTTTGAGGCCATACTCCTCCTTCAGCACTTTATGGATCCCATTGTTAATTGCCCGCCATAACGGAGGCATTGTCAGTCCCTATCCCCAGGAGTTTCTCTTTTTAAGACAACACTTCTCCAGGAAAGCCACAACAGCTCAGGCTATAGATCTGGCATCTCGTCCCTCCAACTCAACAAGCCCCAGAAATGTTGAGACAATTGTGTGTTTGGTGTCACTAAAGTACCTTATCACAACCCCCAGGTACTTAGAAACACTTACATCTGTGGACCCATCGAGGAGGAGGCTGAAACGGTCACCCACATCTGCGACCAACTTTTTTAGAAAGTATGGTGCTAGAACACCATGAATCATTTCCGTGCACTTTGTCCTGTGCATTTTGAAGTGAGTAGCAGCAGTGGAGTCTGAGAAAGCAGCTTCCCCAATGTGATCACATGCCAGCATGGAACAGTGTTCAGCAATAGCTAATGCCATGGTGGCTTCAGCCTTTTTTGCAGAGTCAGTTTTTTTACTCATTAATGGCAGCTTGCTTTGGGTGGAACTGTTATAAGGCTTTGCCTTTTGAGTATGTTTTTGAGTTGTGATGTGTTTTTTTATATCACAGAGTTTGGCGTAGAAATCAGCCTTAAAATACAGGCAGTATGCCCGTGTATCATCTCCAATAAACGGCTTCAACCAGCCTTTGAATTCAGGGTTTGATTCCCACTCCTTTCTGTATTTTTGAGCGTCCAGTTTAGACTGAGACATGATGAGCTAGCTAGCTTATGTCACAGAGAGGCGCACACACAGTGGACGAGGTGAGTCAGTGACTGAGGCTGTGAGTCAAATGCAATGATTTATTTTAGTGTGACAGTGAAGAAACATTTCCATTTACATCCCGCTCTGTAAGCCAGGGCGGGACCAGCGGGGGCTTTTACAGTCTGGGCGCAGTGGTGCGGGTCTCCTCTCTGCTGCGCGACGCTACTGTGAGACTGACCGCCTGTGAGTGCTTTGGGACGGGGGAGGGGATCACGGCAGCACCCGCTGCTCGTTGAGGACAGTAACTGCAGAACGATACGTGTTTTCACATCAGAGTCTCCAAAACACAAGAAAAGTCTCCAATAACACCAGAAAAAGTCGCTAGATTTGTCGCTAGTCGCTTTTGACAAAAAAAAAAGTCGCCAAGAGGATTTGGAAAGTCGCCAGATTTAGCAAGAAAGTCGCCAAGTTCCCTGGTAGTGGCTTATTTAGTCCCGCTCTTCTCAAATGTGTTTTGCTTATAAAGTTTTATGGTGAACATGTCAGCAAACAGTACTTCCACATCCAGCATACACGGAGCAATACTATCATTCATTTGAAATCATGTTTGTGATCATCTGATGAATGTTTTGAAATGTATTTTCAGAGTTGGGTCATTATTCACATTGGTTTTATTACCTTGAGCATCACTTTTCACATTGTAAATAGTCATTTCATCCAAATTAATATAGAATGTGAAAGGGATCAAATGAATCGATGTAGAATGTGCTGCCCAGAGTGACGAACACACAGAAAAAACAACCCAAATCTGTAAGAAACTATGCTTTCAGCAACCCTGTTTTCAGCAGCAGGCAGCTGTTTTCAGCAAACACGCTTTGATAAACCCACTGTACATAACATGCCCAGCAGCAAACAGCAGACAGACAAAGTTAGAAAGTAGCTGCTGGAAAATTGGAACATTTAGCAGCTAAAGAGCCAGATATTTTTCTCAGGAGTTGGTGGAAACCAAATCAGAGCTAAAAGGAGAGGGACTATTGGACTTGCATTCAAACACCACTCCAAATAAAGGTTAATGTTGCTCTGTGTCTGTTTGATGTGGAAGTGGGTAGCTGAAACGTGTTAGTTGTCTTTCTAGGTGATAATATAAGATGTGTTTTCAGCTTGCCCTGCTGCCACCAAGTGGCCAAAATGTGAAATCAATTCAGCTTTACTTTTCATTTCCCTGATTTAAGGCCATTATATTTGTTTGTTAATATTTGGTATATTGATTGTTCAAAATGTGTTTTTGTTCCTCTGTGTAAGCTGGACTCAGAGTTTGGCAAGCTTACAGGTGGAAAGACGGACCAGTTTTTACGAAGATGGGAGGCCAACATCATTCCCAAGCTCGAATCAGTGGCTGCCCTGGAAACAAGAGCGTCCTCTCTGTTGAAGGGTATTGAAGAGAAGACTGAAGGTATTTTTGTGTAAACAAAAACCCATCCAAGTCAGGAAATGATTATGAAGCCTTGAGTGTGCCACTAGAAAGTAAAACAATTAAATAGATCATACAATTAAGAAGTCTCCTTATTCTGTCTTTACATGACTAATAAGTGAATGTTAAAAAGATTTCACACAAATGATTTAAAAAATATGTTTGACTATCTTATTGAAAATTGTTTGATGCCCCTCTGGTAAATGGGTTGAAATGTCACTGTGTTCATTGATGATGGTGCAGAATGAGCCCTATGGAGATGGTTGGTAAGTGAATTTAAGTTATGTCCTTGTGCAGCCATCTTGGCTGCATATATTTTTCAAGTTTTGTCCAGCTTTGTCTGATGGGGAGTTATTTTTCACATACAAGCCAAATCAGGGGACCTTAGTCTCTACATTTCTGATTTCAACCATCCACCAAACGGGGCATTCAACAATTCTGAGTATGACATTAAAAGTAGAGACAATAAAAGTCATTCCAGTGGCACACTCCATAATTTATTGCATGACATTTCTATATTGTGATGAATGTTACATCATGTTTTTCATTATCAGATGAGACTTGTTGCACGACCCTTGTGTTGCTAACACACCTGCTCCCCCCGATTGGTGCCAGTCATTGAAGTCTGAGATCCGCAATAACACACCTGGTTGATTTTGCACTGGTATGTATTCAGTCAAGTTCAGATTGCATTTACTCAAGGAAAGTATTTGTCTAAATGCAGCTGATCACTTCACTAAAATGTATTTTTCTCTTTCCTGTCTTTAAGCCTGGAACAAGTTGGATCGCTTTGCAGTGATCCTGCAGCATCATCCACAACTCACCTACCCCAGCTGATATGCATCGGTGATCTGAAAACTGATGATCCCATCTCTGATGTTTTGGAGATGTCCAGTGATGCTGTAGATGTAGCATCAGAGTATAGAAAACGTGCTGATCTTGGTGACTGTGCAGCCTCTTTTGTGGCACAGATGTATGCGTCGTCAAATGTGACTTTAACAGATGTGACAAGAGGTGTAAACTGTACAAAGGAGTTGCTTTAGAGAACTGTAGACAGTTTGCAACAGTCTACAGCTTCTTTGTTGAGTAGTTTGGATGTACCACAAGACAGTGAGGCTGTTCAAGTATTAATGAAGGAGTTTGAAAGTGCTAAACACATATTTGATGACGTGGACACACAATATAAAATGAATAAGTACTTCAATGAGAAGTTTTCCCTTGTTAAACCACGAGACATTTTCCTGGGTCACAGGTCTGATACTGCCAGAAAGCATGGTCAGATGAAGCAGGTTTTGGCAGCAGATACATGTCAGTACATATCGGTCATTGAAACTTTAAAGTTTCTATTCCAACATGACGAAATGCAGGACCTCTTTCTTCAGAATAAGAAAAGCACTGATGACAAAATGCGTGATTACTGTGACGGCTCTCAGTTCTTCTCACACCTGTGCTCTTCAAATACAACTTTACTTTGATGACCTTGATTTTTTTTTTTAATTCTGGTCTAACAGTGGAGTTAAAAGGTCAAAGCCATCAACTGTACGGTACAGTTTGCCTGTTAACAGCAGATAATTTGGTGATGCACAGTTTATATATGATGAAGTTGAGTTGCGCACCAAAGACAATTATAAGCACCATGTCAGCCTAAATGAACCAAGCAAAACGGGTGTGAAAGAGGACTCGTGTTTGAATAAGCTTCGGTATTTCCATATAACAGAACATAAGTGTTGATATCATGCATGATATACTTAAAGGTGTAGCCCCTTTAGAGGTAAAATTAATGCTGCGCCATTTCATTTATGAGGAGAAACTGATGACTTTGGAACAGCTGAATGACTGAAATTTCAAGTTTTCAGTATGGATATGGGAATGTGAAAAACAAGCCAAGTGTCATAATGAACTTGAGGTCCAGTGAGAGTGCAGTAAAACAGACAGCGTCTCAAATGTGGTGCCTTTTACTGGTCTTGCCCTTTTTATTGGGAGATCTTGTAGACAGAAAAAGTCAACATTGGCGTTTATTCATTTTACTGAGGGAAATGTGCGGCATTATCTTTGCGCCAGTTGTTACAAGTGGGCTTGTTGTATTCCTAAAAAAGCTGATAATAGAGCACCATACTCTTTTCAGACTGCTGTATGACACAAATCTCATTCCAAAACATCATTTTATGATACATTATCCAAGGATGATGGTTTTGTTTGGACCTCTGTCCAAACTTTGGTGCATGCGATTTAAAGCCAAGCACAATCCATTTAAAAGACTAGTACATGCAGTTTGTAACTTCAAAAATGTGTCAAAGACATTGGCTTTTAAACATCAGGTTCAACAGATGTATCACTATAAGCATAATGATAATCTGTCTAAGAAAATAGATGTGACCAGTGCCTAAGTTAGTAGTGTGGGGTCATTGAAAAAAGCAGTTGTCTTGTTGGACAACTTGAGGTTAACCCTTGAAACTGACCTTTCTTTGACTAGTACAATTTTTGTGTCTCCCAGTGTTGATGTGTATGGCCAGACTTATAGAACCGGTTCTATACTGCCACTGAGAACAGACCATAGAGAAGAGCCTTTGTTTGGTGAAGTCATTCATATCTTGCCACAGAGTCAATTTTCATGTTTGTGAGGATCCTAAAAGTCAAGTACTTTGATGATCATCTTTATGCCTATGCAGTACAAAGAACAAAAGAATATGAACTGATTACACTTGCTGAAACTTCTGAGTTTCGGCCTTTGGATATTATGACAAGCTTTAACACCAGTGAGCTGTATTTGAACCCAAGGTACAAAATTGTATAGCTTGGTTCACTACACTGTACAAATGTTTTGCCCTTTGGATGCAACTACACAACTGTTAAATGTTTAAGGCACTAAGATGACAATTGTTGCCAATTAGCTGTTTTATGTTTTTCATTGCCATGTGTTTTGTCTGGACATGTCTGTAAATTGAAGTGCACCGTTTTTGGGGTTGTGGACATTTTAAGAATCCAAAAGTATTTACAAAGCAGAGTTCGAAAGTTATCCTGATAACTGGGAAAAAGATACAGCTATTTTGCAATATTGATGTGAGTCCTTAAACAAAAATAGTCTTGACATGAATTTTGTCATTCATATTGATAATTTGTTTAAATTGAATTAATACATTTTAATTTAGAAAGTACTGAACATTGTGTAAAATGGCTAATTTGTAATGATCTTACAATCTGCCAATATGATTTAATTACATGATTTTTTGTGTGAAAGAATGTAATGAAATAAATTTACATTAACAAATGTACATGTTTCTGTCTTGTTTGCACAAATGGAAATTGTTTACACATTACATGTTTTTAATCACAGTTTTAATTGCACACTAATCCATCAAAACATGTTTTAACGTCTTTGTGTCAAAACAACACATCTTTTTGTTGACCTATGTGACACAATACATGTGTTAAGGAACAGACACATTAGTTGTGTCAAATCTGACACAACGTGTGTTGTTCCCGAGCTGATTCAGCACGTGTTAAAATTGAACACATTATGTGTTGTTTTTAACACATCTGTTCTAAGAGTGTACTGATATAATATGGAAATCCAAAAACAGTCACATAATTGTTTATGCTTTGTTTTATTTCGATTTCAAATATTTAAAGCACATTTAGAGTTTCCAGTTGAGCTGGGCTGCATGTTTTTGAAATGTGGGAGGAAAGCGGAGAACCCGGGGTAAACCCACGCACACATGGGGAGAACAAGCAAACTCCACACAGGAAGAGGAAGTCAGCACCTGCTTCCTGTGAGGCTGCAGTGCTGATCACTGAGTGACCGTGCTGCCCTTAAGGATGAGGGGAAGGGAAAAAGGGTTGGGGGGGGGGGGGGTGAGAAGAGAAGAAAAGAGGGTGGGGGGTCGAGGGGAGAAGAAAAGGGGTGTGTGTGGGGGAGGTTTAGTAGAAGGGGTTGTGGTGTGAATGAGGGGAAGAGCAGAAGGGTGAGGGAGGGGAAGAGTGTAAGGATGAGGGGGGAGAAGGGAAATATACCCCGGTGCTGTGTGGTTTGGGCCCACAACCTCGTCCTCCACCTCTGTCTTCCTCTTCCTCTTCCCCGACCTCTCCTCCATCTCTTCTTCTTTGGACAGGAGCTCCTGGTCGGGTCGAGCGTCAAGACGTGTCCACTCGTCATCTGAGGAGTCAGCCACATTCATCCTCTTGCGCTTCTTGCTCTGCTTCTCAGCGCTCTCCCTCCTGAGTCTGTCTTCCAGAGCTTCACATCTCCTTTTCCAGTCTTCCTCACTCTGTTTCAGCTTGTCCACAGTCTTTTGGTGCTGCTGTGTCAGAGCATCCATTTGCCTCCTCTGTTTGGCGATCTCTCTGTCCTTATTCTTGATCAAATTCTCCAGTTCCTTTACCTCCTCCTCGAAGTATTCTTCGGTCTCTTGAAGCTCGGACTTCAGACTGGCCTCTTTGCCGGTAAGTTCCAGCAGTTCTTCTGCCTGCCGCTGACAGGTGTTTGTAACGGCCCTAAAGTCAGCTATCATATGCTGCTCAAAACTATGGACACTCGTCCTTTGAGCTTCATGGTGTTGTCTTTCCTCCATTAGGTTACCCCAGAAGGTTACAGTCTGTTCTCCTTTTTTCTTGGAGTCAGCGAGGACATTGTTGGTAACCTTCACCTGTTTTTTGTAACTTGCGCGGAGGAAGCGTATTTCTTCCCTCTGCTGATTAATCTGACGCCTCAGCTCAGCGTTTTCTGTGGCCAGGTCTTTCTGGTGATGCTCTTCCTTCATTAGTGCCCATCTCCGCTTCTGCTCTTTTGTGAGGCGTGCCACTTCATCTGGCCTGTACGGGAAACGTCTTTTATTGGATCTTCTGCCTCTTCTGTCCATGTTGAATGAACACAGATCTTTTAGTAGAAGTTCAGCAGTTGTAGCAAAGTAGTTGACTGTAGCTGGTAGCTGATAACTGACAGTAACGACGGTGTCCAAGAGTTAGTGAATGATTGTGTGGATGCAGGTCTGCAGGTTTTATACCAAAGAGAATTCCATTCTAGGATTATGACATCATCAGAAGGGTGGAGCTTGCCATTGATCTGGTGAATTCTATTCTGTTTCAAGTTTTATTTGTCATTCTACAACACAGGGCTGCACAATGAAATGAAAGCTGTACCCCCTTTCATGTTACACACAGTCAATATATACAAATACTTAAAATTAGAATAGATTAACAATAAAAATATTAAAAATAAATAGTTATATACATATTTTATACAAAAGGTAGTGTTATGGTAATGTGCAAAAACTTGCATAACAGAAAGTTCCATGTCATTTATTTATGTTGGAGTGGAGAGGAGTTGAGGAGTCTCAGTCTGAAGAAAGAAGCTGCTCTGTAGTTTGGTGGTACGACAGCGGATACTTCTGCATCGCTTGTCAGACGGCACTGAACATAAGCTCATCATTACCTAATAATTCATTAGTATAGTATCTCCCAGTTTGTTCTCACAGCTCATCATTATCTACTACATAGTCCTAAAGTTATTCAGGAACTACTCATTAACGATTCATTAATTATCAGGTCGTTTCTGATTCGTTCCTCTCTCGTTTCTTAGTAACTACTCACATTTTTGTGTACCGTCTTGTCAAGGTTTACCAAATAATCTCAGCTTGGAGACTACACATTCATAGGGACATGAGTAAAGATTAGGATATTCAATGAAATAAATAGCAGTATAAATGTAGGGTTTCCTGTTTTTAGGAGTTTGTCTTCCCAAGACAATCGACCAAATTGGTAATTTCAGACAATGTACCAAAAGTGACAAAGCCCTCTAGCAACCATAGGAAGTATGATTCTTGTTCGTCAGGAGCAAAGGAAGTAGGGTGATGTTGTTATAGAGCCACAAAGTCTGCATAGTAGGTAGGTCAAGGTGGAAGGATGGGTCAACAAAATGTCGGACTTTACTGTTCATTTCCTGTTTCCTACCAAATACAGAAAACACAACCGAATACAACCAAATACTGAAAACTCTATTTGGTTGTAATTTCTGCATTTGATTGTATGTTTTCACTTTGCAGCGTTTTTGTTGATGAACAGGCTTGTTTGTTTGTTTTGTCTATTTGCATGTGTTTTTTTAAGTTGCAGTGTGATGAGCTCTCAGGGCCACCGTGCATTACAGTTTCAAACCCAAAAGTAGTTGAATATGTCCAATTACCATTTCCTCACCCACACATTGGGGTTTTATAAGTCGTCCATTATCAGCCTTTGTTCAGTCTCTCTTGGAGTTTGACACTCAGCTAGATTTACTCCAGCATGCATAGGAGCACATTAAGATTCAAAGTCGAGGCAGTAAAGAAACACGAGAGCCAAAGAAGAATTAGAGCCCCTCTGAGGCAGCCCTGACAATTTAAAGAGAGGGAAGATAGAAGCCCTGAGCTGCGGCTCACAACAACTCAGTTCATTTAGACAGCCCTTTAGCTATGACTCAATCATTCATCTATCTACTGCTGCATATAGATGTCAGTGAAAAGATATTTTCAGGAGTGAAAATGTATCATGTACTCTGCCTGTGTAACTCATTTGTGTGCCTCACAAAGCCCTTGTCACAGAAACGGTTTCTATTTTCATTAAAGCACAGTGCATACTGTACATGCTGCAATGATACATAATGTCTCATCCAGAGAACAACGTTTTTCATATGTCTCTGATGCAAGTTAATTCACTGCTGCTATTCATATCTGTCCTCTGATTTATTGTATAAAATGTCAAGAGTCAGAGCTATATGGATATATTATTGGTAGAAACACAGTTGTTAAAGTAAAGGAGTATTCTGCTAATCTTTTTATTAACAAATACGCACCTGTGATTGAAAGGTGACTAAAAGGTTAGTATCTTGCTCCTTTATGGGGGACAGCAGCTGTATTTGGCTTGGATTCACAGAAGCTGCCCATGGCAACAGAGTCATCAGTGTCAAAACGTCCACAAAAACATTTAAGACCCTTTACTAAATATGATACTTCCTTTAGAAAGACTGATTAGATGGAGTATTCCTTTAATAATAAATAAACAAGATAAAGTCATATTGTATTTTGGATATTTTGGAGTGCTCAAATCAGGATTTTTGGGGCCGACCACCAATTTCTGGAAGCAGTATCGGCCGAGACCAGTCACTGATCAGGGGTCTATTTGAAGCCTTCTATTGATTGTACAACGCATGCAATTGATCTGTGAGTTTCCTGGGTTGCTAAACCAGTGCCGCAAAGCCTGCACCGGTTAAAATAGAAACGTTTTGTCACAATGTCATAATTCTCAATAATTCAGTGGTTGAAGGTACGGCTCCAGATAGGATGGCATCTGGGTCTGGGTCCGGACACCTATTAGTAACCTCGGTGGGGTTGCTGTCGTTGCTGAGTGAGTGGCGATTGAGTTGCTAAACAGTCCCGCTCTCTCTCTGCCTTAGTGCTAGCTAAGTTAGCTTTGAAACTCGCCATATGCAAGTAGTATAGAGTGGAAGAATAAAGTAGCATAAAATGGAAATACTCAAGTAAAGTACAAGGGCCTAGTTATGTACTTAACTATCATAATTAAATTAGTAAATGAACCTAGTAGCTTTTCACCTCTGTTTTTCTTTAACGTTCGCCTTTTTAAGCGTAACTACAATCTTTGCCTAACCTTAGCCATACCATAGTTGCCATGTGCAGATATTGTAGATAGTAAGAATTGTTTTTGCAGAATAGACCAATATTGACATTCTTATCTGGCGATAGGGTTGCATCATGTAATCAATCTTGTGCCTATACAGTTTATATACATTTCCCTTTGTCAGTTTTTGCCTGACAGTGACACAGTAGGGTCAAAATGTTGCTCTGCTGCACCTTGCCTACATATAGGTGTGCACAGAACTACCTCAACAGCACTACCAAACAGCCTTAAAATAGAGATTAGACTATGTTTAATGTGAGGCATCTGTGTATGCATGCTTTTCAGACTCTTCTGTATGACTGCCAAGTTTCATACATCGAAACTTTCAGGAAAATCCATATTCCCTGGTTGTATACTGATTGGATATGGATGTGAGCTGCATTTGCAAGTCAAAGCTGTCCATCTGTCTGTCTTATCACGAGGCCTTATAGTTTTATAGTTTCTGTTCAGCTGAGGAGGTCTTAAGTGGATCTCATCATGTGCACAACACACTGCTGTGCAGTGGGAAAACCAGCACTCCAAATGGGCTATTCACTTTCCTTACATCCTCCCAGAGGGAACAGTAGATCAGTCTCCAGCAGACCTGCTCCTCCCCAGGGAGCCGTGGCCCTCCCCACCCCCCAGAGTATAGCAGAGCAGCTAATCTGTCATTCCTCTCTGCAGGACGTGTCTCTTATTATAGGTTAGACTATTTCAAGAATATAGTCATCATATATGGGACTCACCTTGCAGGTGAAGTGACACATCCCCACACAGCAGTGTCAGTCAGACTGGCCCCTCATTTATCACTGACATCAGGACTGTTCTGCTGGACACAGTAATAATGTGCAGCAGAATCATCTGGAACTCTGATATCAAGGAATGAGAAATATCTCAATGGTGTTATAAACTCAGGGTGGATTCAGTTTGGGCTTAAATGCTACTTGGATGTAATGGTGTGCTTCAGTAATACATAATATAATGGGTTCACAATTTTATATTATTAGCATACTTAACAGAATATTTAAATGAAGGCAATTACATCTGAGCTTTACAACTGGGGAAATATCTCACTACACTTTGTTTATTAGGTGCACTACCCTAATGTAATACTGTGGGTTACTGCTAGGTTTATCCAAATATTCATAGAGTTGGGCGCCAGACAAGAGAATAATCATAATCCTAAACCTGTCACTTATTGACATAAGCAAGTTGAAGAGATAATCCAGATAGCTCGCTACAGAAGTACACAAGATAAAAAAGAAAACACAATCCATCAATTCAGCTTCATCAATGATCGTTTTGCATTGGAACCAAATAATAATAATAAGTTCAAAGCAATCAAATCAAATGGTCATGGTTATTAATCCAACACAAAGTCTCTCACTCACAAACATGTTGTTCAGTCCATTAATCTAATGAATTAGTCTCATAAATGTCCATTGAATGTCCACTAAATTAACAGAAACCACATCTATTTGAGTGCTTATGTGAAAATCAAAGGTCCCTTAATCAGAGTTCAAATGAAATAAGGAATCCAGATAACCCAAAGGGTAGGGGGCAGTGCAAAACGACATTGAATTTGACTGAGGGTAGAAGATGAGGTAATGCACGTTAACCTGAGGCAGGAGAGTGTGAGAAGCCTGGAGAGTGGTAGGAAAGGAAACTCGTTGTAACTTTGCAGAAAAATCCCCAGGGATCAGCAACACATTGGTGCCCAGGGAGGTCCAGGAAATCCAGCCACTTCTTTTCTCTTTTGAGGGTAGATGTCCCGAAACTGCATTAAGACTTTTAGTTATCTCCTTCAGCCACTCTCACTCCTCTTTCTGTTCTCCTCCATGCTGCCCTTGTTGACAAAATGTCACCGTGCTAGAGGAGCTCTTGTTACAGGCTAAATATCGACACCACCTTGGGACTTTCACCAAAAGAGTACACTCATTACATGCACCGAGTTCCAACTCAGCTTCTCATTTTTCATTTCTTATTCTCTGAACAACACTGGCATGTCCACAGTTAGAGTCAGAGATGTGGATTCTCAACTAATATCAAAATACCTGGTGTTGTTAAAATGCAAATGCCAGGAACATAATAAAATGATTATAAATAACTAAAACATAATAAGAATAATCTTTAAATGAAAGAACTACTAATAAATTTGGAGGAGCTGCAACTACTTGCAAAAAGGGGAGGCGCATTAGGCAAATGGCCTACTGACTTCACACAAAGCACACAAACACTGCAATAAGTAGGGCTCACTTAAGGCGCATGCATGCAAATAAAAGGGTAAAGAGGCACTTAATATACTGCACAGCCCTGCGCTAAAACATCTGTAACCACCCCCTACAAGAATCATTTTACAGTTGACACAAACATCCTTAAATTAGTAGAAGTGGATCTGAACTGTGATGCGATCACTTAGCTCAGGAAAAAAAGTGAAGGAACTACATGGTCAGTGACTACGAATCTTTGAACTGAACTGAACGAAATTGCTTAAATCAGCAAAGTCATTTGTGATTTCCATTTCTATTATGTTGTAATGACAAGAAATCAATGGGAATACATTTGTGAGGGGACCTTCCTCTCTTGTCTTGTTTCAAGTAACTGATATTCATTTCTGGAAAATTGTTGAAACAAGTACAGCACTTGATAAAAGTGATCTTACCCTATTGGTAGATTTTTCAGAAAAAGATCTTGAACAACCTTGTAAAGATTGACTCTTTTTACGGTACAAACGTGTTTCATCAGTATTTCCAAAACCTTTCATATGTGTTCATTCCCATCACGGACTGTGTCATTCAAAGGTGAAAACTTACAGAAGCAACAAAAGAAATAACCAAAAGCCAGGCTGCTCAGCTCCAGTAATACTTCAGCCACTTAGCTCATCAAACCTTTGACAAGACAGACTCAGAATGACACAGAATAAGAATTTAAATGTGCTGGATTTAACTAAATCATAACCTGCAGAAAGTACCAGCATTTAATGTGAAAGTGAAGATGGGGAGACAAAGGCACAGCCTGTGAATGTCTAAAAATACAAATGTTAAACCGAATCACAGTGAAGAGGTGACTTTAGTTTCAAATGCAGGGAGCCAGCCTACAGACTTCTGTTTCTTGACAGGTTGCCATGAAGGCTGCAGCCCCCCTACACAGACTTTGTCAGTTCTAAAATGTCACAGTATGCAAATACTTCATGATTTAACTGACTGCTCTTACACCTTTCATCCACTTTACAGCCAACCCCTGTAGAACAAGGGGGAAAAAAGATTTCTTACATGTTGTGTGGTTTGGAGGGCCTTCAAATTCAAATCCTCAGCTCTTTAAATGAGTGACAGGTAATGGACCTCAGTGCCGTCCGTATTAAATCTGTTTCAAGAGGCTGCCATTCTTTGGGTGTGCGCAGTATGTACAGCCACAGAGTAAATAATTCAGCAATCAGTGAGTCTGAAAATTAATTTGGCATCCAGTGGGCATGACTTGTTGAAACAGAGACCGACTGGAGAGCCAATCAGTATCACAAAAAGACAATTACAAAATGTAAATACTGGACACTTGACACTTGAATGGGCACTGTGTGTGAGTGTGTGTGGATGAAAAGGCAAATTCAGTGGCTGGTGCCTTTTTTGTAATCCTCAGATAACACTGACATCAAGTGGCCGGTTGTAGGAACTTCACCATGTAGGAGCTAAACTTTCCTCATGCAGCAATAAAAGACTCAGTGGGAGGTGTTGTGGTGTTTTTATAGTGCCCATTACCTTCAGCTTGTTTTCAATACAGGAAGTAGGCTTGTGAGCTGTTGAGGTCCCTTCCCTGCACAAGTTGATTTTGTCTTCACGCACGCTTCATTTTTCTCATATCTTTGTTGCGGTTTGGCTGCTGCCAAACATTCAGCGCAAACAAAGGCAGCAGTCACTTCAGGGAAGTCTCATGCTAAGAACGAATGTTTGCCATCGATTTCTTAGAACAAGATGTTGACGTAATGTTAAGCCTTTACATAAATGTACCACAGAAAGACATGGAGAAAAGAAAGAACAAATGTTTGATGCCAGTTTCTGTCCAGTCATGTGACCTGTTCCGAAGTTGTTCGGACAAGTTAAACAAGTTTGTCGGCACTTGTTTTCTTAAGCTTTTCAGGACCTTTAGCTGTAAGCATTGGCCTGGAGTCACCTTCTCGACGCTTGAAACAGATGCATGGAACACAACACACTGAAAAACAGTCAGAGCTTCAGCTGACACCATACTTAATACAGCAATAAAGATTGTTACAAAATACTGTATGTGGACACCTGATCATTACACCCACACTGTATATAACTGTCATGGGATTAATGTGCTGCTCTAACCTCTTCTGGTTTCAGTCTTTCCAGCAGATGTTGAACCAGCTGCAGGGATTAGCTGCCACTCACCAGAGCATCACTGAGGTCCAACACTGATCTTGGCTGGTGTCGTGGAAAAACTGCCTTTACTTTTAAGTTGAACAAAATACAAGAAACACTTACAGATCGTTGAGGAAAAAATATATTGTACAATAGGAGATATACAACAGAAGTCATCAGCTTTCTCTCTACATCTCAAAGAGAAGATACAAGAATACAGCTCTTATAGTATTTTGGAGACAAAGAAACTCTTTTCCATTGGTCAGTGTTACATGGTTCGATAGGTTTAAACCTATAGGAACTTTCAAAAACATACCAAGACCCTTAATGCACACTTGGGGAACATAAAGCATCTCTGTACCATAACAGAATCCTCGAGTTACAGTCTGCCGAGCAGAAAACATTTCCATATAAGGACCTACATTCCACCATATAGCTGACCTTTTTGACCTCACGTGGAGTCACGTACTTAACACACACCAAACTCGAAAACATGAAACTAGGTGAGAGTTTAAGAGTAGAAACATGAATAGAACTGGAACTATTAACTAATTAATGTAAATACACAATCATATAATTACTAAATATTAATAAGTATACAAACATGATTATGAATAGATGATTAACATGTGAATAAATGATAAGTTAAGAGACACAACAAAGTTTACTTTCACACTGGTTTTCTGGAACTGCGGTTAAAATTTGCACTAAATTTACATGGAAACTTGACTGCTGACACAAGAGTGACAGGCACACACAGCAGGGGAATACCATAATCATCACTGGCATTATGTCAAGAAGAATCATACAATGTGTGCCGGTAAGAGGTGGTATGTGACAGTGACTGCACTTCCTCCAGAAGTTTAACTGGTTTGGGGAGTGTAGTGAGCTCATGACGCTCCATGGTAGAGTCAGTCATCACCTTCTCTATCATGACTTGGTTTGGTATTCTCTCAACAGGTGACAAGAACAGGTTGCAACATATAGTTCAAGTGGCCACTAAGATCATTGGTGTTAAAGTGCCCAATCTGTCTCACGTTTTTCACAAGAGCAATTTCTAAGGCTCGAGATATTTTACAGAGCCTTCTTCATCCTCTGTGTGGAGTTTGAGCTGCTCCCCTGCGGGTGGAGACTTTGGCCACCAAAGGCCAGGTCTACCAGGGTGAATCAATCTTTTATCTCTCAGGCCACCCAACTGGTAAATACTCATGATGACTCTGCTGATGATTAGTTTCTCATTTAACTACTGATGATGTTTTTGGCAAGGGCTAAACATACTCTAGGTTTCTTGTTATCACTTCATGTGTGATGTTTTATGTACCTTAGTCTGCGTACCTAAGTCTCTGTGTGTTCTACTGTATGTCTTACCTGGCTGCAAGACAAACTTCCCTTCTGAGACAAAAGTTAAAGTTGAAGTTGAAACATGAGAGACATACCGTTTACAAGTGCCATAAGCCAGCAGTGGCATATCAAACCCAACAGTGACATACAACTCTAAATCAACATGACATGTTAAGTTATTTGTGTGGTGCATTAGTAAGAATTAAGTAAGGAGGACTTTTCTGGACATTTTGGACTGGGTCTAGTGGGACTTATAACAATCTGAAAGAGATTTAAGGAATCGCAGAAAACCTCAAAAGCATCAGAAACAGGCTGAAGCCATTCACAATTAAATTCTCCAATAGAATCATTTTTTATATAGAGATCTCCAGGTCGTGAGCCAGTTAGTCAGTTTTTTTTTTAACTTTCTGACTTGGAGAGCAATATATTTACATGAAACCTACTTTTGATGTACGTTGCTATGCACCCACCTCTCTTAGGACGATCTGTCTTAAATACATTGTAACCTTCAATATTGATATCCTTATCTGAAACAAATCTTATTGAGCCTCAGCAAAAATCATCACGTCACCATCAACACACAACAAGACTTTATACAAGCCCTGGAGGAATTTTCCAACAGAATCCAAAAACATATTTTATTTGGCCACTTGTGAAAACAACATTGACTTATCAGCTTTCAGCTGATATGTTGAACTTGTGATCAAACAGCTGCTTATTTCCACATCCAGCAGTTACAGAGCAACATGATCGTTCATGTGGAGTGGTGTTTGTGTCACCTGATGAATCTAAGGGCGTTTTCACACCGAACCCTGGTGCATTTGCCCAGTTTAGTGCGGTTCGTTTCCAAAACAAACTCTGGAGCGGTTAGTTTGTGTTGGGAATGTGATCCAACCTCGATCCGACCCAGCTACATGGTATACTCCGCAAGTTTTAGCTAAACGGCTCCTGTGGCCAGGTGTGCTTTGCATTCTGGGTTGTAACAGCAACTACCCAGAAAATGAACCAGCAATGTTTCTCTCACAGCACTAGCTCGCAACGCTGTATTTACTTTCTTCTTCTTCTTTGGTTTTACTGGCGGACTACAAACCAATGTCAATGGTGCATGCCGCCACCTGCTGTACCAGTGTGTAAAATCCCCACACATCTGACCAATAAGCAGAGTGATCGTTCTCACGTGGTTTGTAGTGATGCATTTTGGTTCGCTTGGATTGTTCTCTGTGTGAAAAGAGACAGAACCAAGGGGAAAATACTCCAAGTTTACAAACTAGGTTCATCACTACCAGAGACCCCTTTCACAATGTCACATTGTTTTCACGTTGTCATGTGATACATCATGGTTTCCCATAGCATCTTAAAATGTTGTGTTTTATCCAACAGTCCAAAACCCAAGGATATTCAGTTTACTATCATAAAAGAAACTCCTCACATTTCAGAAGCTGGAACCAGTGAAATTTTTTTTGCCATTTTTACATTGAAAAGTATTTAAACAATTAATTAATTTGATTGATTTCTGTTTTCAAAGGTTCTGTCCTTATGTGCAAAACTCTAAATCACACGCTCAGTCCTCAGAATACAGCCAGCTTATGTAGCACACGTTCAAATGTTTACCACCTCACGTACAGATCACAGAATCCATGCAATGTGTGTTTTTCATGCATTTTTACCTGTTTTGACAATGTTTCCCTGGTGAGCAGCATTGTAACATAAATGAACTCACCACCGCTGCAGTGGTGAAAGAAAATGTCTTTCCTTTTATTTACTTTCAGTTTCTGTTAAAGTAGTGTAAATTGGGGGCTAATATTTTATGCTTTCCAGCCTTACAATATCACTGTAGCTTACTGTATTTACTACTTTAAACTTACAAATCATTTTACAAACCTATGGATTAGTGCCTCAAATAAAAACCAGCTTTGTGTTAGTCAGATACAGAAGAGAAAAAGTCAGTTGATGCAGTAAAGTCCAGTCATGATCATCATTTTGCAGTGTAGGAATGTAGGTTTACTGTAAAGTCAGACTACTGTAGACTGCATTTTTGTATTTACATTACAGCATATTCAATAAATAAAATGAACATTTTCAAAAGTAATTCTTGTTTTGCTTCTGCATAAATAGCATGTTTCTTTCTTGTTGCTATGTGTATAATCTTGAGGAAATAAGCATCCTACAGTATACTCTGTTTTGATGAGAATTAGCTACTGTTTACAGCGTTAATTGATAAAAATCCAATGATGATTAAAATGTAGTGATGTTCATACGATGTTGTGATGCTCTGAGAATATTGGATTAAGTTATATGATGCATTATGTGTTATCTATACAGATGTGTTCACTTTGTGTTAAGAGTTTTGCACATTGAAACTCTGTTAAAAATGCTGAAATGGCCTCCTCTGCCTCAGCCACTTCTGTATATAATGTATGAGATGATTAACCATCTCCAATCCAACAGTGACACCCGGTGACTGTGTCCTTTATTGCCTCTCATGGAAATGTGTTGCTGTTGAGGCCTCAGCAGCGCTGTCATGTGACGTACAGAAGGCGTGAGCGTGGTGCGTTCAGTACGGCAGCCGCGCACCAGGATGGTGGTCTACCGAGGATCGGCGGGGATTGTTTTGTTCCTCGGCTTGTCTCTGGATTTGTGCTCTTCTCAGACGTACGTACTGGACGATGAAGTGGGTCTGGGCAGAGTTTTAGACGGAATTGGAGGTTTGAGCGGCGGCGGGGTGAGTTCAGTCAGTTTCTATCGACTTCCTGGTGCGATACAGTCCACAGGGGCACGGAAAGTTAGCTGCCTGAATATCTCCGTTACCCGTTTTCTCATCTAACATTTTGTCTACTGGTTCCTTTAGGCGACGTCTCGTTTGCTGGTCAGTTATGCTGAGCCATACCGCAGCCAGATATTAGACTACCTTTTTAAGGTATGATATAATGCAAGTCAGTCAGTCAGTCAGTGCTTGCTCACTCACTGTTGCTCACTCTTTTTCTGCCGTCCTCAGCCAAACTTCGGAGCTTCTTTGCACATACTGAAGGTGGAGATTGGAGGAGACGCTCAAACTACTGGTGAGTGATATTTAGTAGCCTAACTCTACAACTTTTCTTGACTTGATTCATCTCTTGCAGAGCCCCTCTGGGCTCAGCTGAGTACTATTTCAACCTATTAATTGTCAGAAAATAATGGACTGACTAATAAAGTGGTTAACTAATCAGCGTTGCGCTAACAGTTAGTGGTAAATGTATTAACCCCTGGAGTTTCCAAATGTGATGAAAAGAGATTAAAAAAAAAAGACAAAATATTAATGTACCCATGGTAATATAATCTAAAATAGCAAATATAACATTCCTTTAAAATGTATGAAGTAATAAAATGGAATGTATGGCATGCTGCTGAGAATGTCAACAAGTGGCTGGTGGTGGAAAGAGACTGGTATATAGGTATTTCTGTATTGTTGCTTGCAGATGTTTTTTGCATTATGTAGTTAGAATATTTGCTTTACATTGAGTTAAAGCCATATGCTCATATTCACAGATGTTTGTTTTTTCCTGTGCTGATTCGTCTGATGATTTATAGATGATTTATAGATCACTGATGGTAGTGAAACGGAATTGTTTCCTTTCCAACTCATCCCAGCTATGTACAGAACAACAGACCTCTAACAGTGGACCAGATGTCGTGTAGTGTATGTAGCGTGACTGCTTTGACATTCTAGTAGAGAATTGCATCAGGGCCATGGATAAACCCTGGATAGACCTTGGCTCCATAGATGATTTCATGAAAGAACAAGTTCCTCTTGTGTTATGCTATCTCATGGTTTTTACATTACATTTTATTATTATCTTTTTCAAGATGGAACGGAGCCGTCACACATGCACTATGAGAATGATGAGAACTACTTTCGAGGCTATGAGTGGTGGCTGATGAAAGAGGCCAAGAAGAGGAACCCAAATATCACACTCATAGGTAAGAAGGTGTTGTCATTTCTTCTGCTCTGCACTCCAGGAATCTCAGACAAACAGCTGTCTAAAGGAAATAAAGATGACATGAGAGAACGTAATACTAAGATGCATCAATTAATGACCTCTGTAAATGCACATCAAGAACTCCTGGTTTGCTAGATTTCAGTTTTACAACTTTGTAAGCGTTTATTCGTTAATGGTAAGCAGGGCTGATGGGAAATGTAGTATTACTGGGCATTCAGACTGAAAACAGCAGTGCATTGCTGGGAGGCGTTAGTTTAACATCGATTATATATTGGTGGCACACAACGCATCTTCAGCCTTGCATGTGTGTGTTGGTGTGTGTCTTCATGTAGGTTTGCCCTGGGCGTTTCCTGGTTGGGTGGGCCGTGGTAAGAACTGGCCCTATGACTTCCCAGACATCACTGCAGCATACGTGGTGAACTGGATCCTTGGTGCCAAGCAGTACCATGACCTGGACATTCAGTATGTTGGGGTGTGTACTCATTTACTTTGAATCTCATTCCTGTTCAAGCTCCATGCTGTACGTTATAGAACTGCTCTGTATATCAAACACTGTATATACAAATATATGCAACTTGGTTGTGTGGTGAGTTGTATGAGGTCCATGCAGTTTAAATGCAGTCAAAACTACATGCAGCAGCACTTTTTATTTCACGGTAGAGCTCAGTAAAACTTAGTGTCTATGTCTACTTATGCTAATTATAATGCTGTTATTTGGTTACAGTTATTTTAAGAAGTTAGACCAATATTCCTACAGTATCAGTAATAACATTGTATTCACCTGGTTAATAGCTGAGATCCGGAAACACGGTGACATCAGCATGAGCGGTCAGATGATCAGACAGGTTGAAAACAAACCCCCTGGTTAGACAGACTTATTTGGAAGTGAAAACAAAGGTGAACAGTGAAATGATTATCAGACTACATCACAGTTTACAGACCGGCTTCCTGGTTGTGCGCTCAGTTTCCCTGTACAGTAGGGAATATTATTGACATTTCAGATGTGCTCACTTTCAGATTCACCTCCAGACAAAGTGGTTTAGATAATCTGGGTTAACCAAAGACTGTATATAAAGATGGACGACACATTTCCACTTCCTCCCACTGTACAAAAATGAAGCCAAAATATTCCGGATACGGGTGCTGTCATTTTGCACTGGTGACATCACGCTCGTTCGAGATGAACTGCGCCTCGCTTGGAAAGTGGACGAGATCAGGCGGCAGCAGCAGAGGGCGCTGACAAACAGCAGCAGTCAAGTCAGACAGTTTCCAGCACCTTCAAAGAATATACAGGAAGTCCCAGAAATATTACATCCCGTTAGATCCACCTGTAGGCTACCTGTAGTTTGCAGATCACAATCAAATAGTTATGGCTGAAATAAACTTTATTATTATTCATATCAAACACACAAGACATGTTTGTTAACGGATCAAACATTCACTCCACAACATACAGCAACAATCTAGCGTTAAATATTACAGTTACACAGAAAATTAGGATTTTCTACCAAAAGTGATGTTTGTGGTCAAAATTAAGAGCCAATCAGCTCTTTGATCAGGCGACAGCCAGGCGTTTCCCATCATGCCCTGGGTCTTGCAGCCGCCGGAGAGCAACTGTGGTACCTAGCTCTAAAAACTGCGGCCGCCTCGATCTCGTGCGGTTATCGTTGCCCACATGTGCATGATGTCGGAGCAAGTCGGGATCAAGTTGGACAAAAATCTAACCGGCATGCATTGTGCGGCGATTGCTGGTGATCGATTCTGCGCAGGCCTGGCTCATCTCACACGAGCCTATCATTTGGAGGCAGAGTCTGCGCAGTAGTCGAGGTCCCGCCCATACACCCGCCCGAACCAATTGTGAGCACACCACAAGCTGTCGATCGTGACGTCACACCCCGTTTTTATAACATCAAATAACTAATTAAAACCAAACTTATCAGAAAAATGAACACTTGAACAAACATCAGCGTGATAAGAACTACTTAAAATGACAGAAACCATCCTTGGGAACATTTTATTTGATGTGTACTTTGACTTTTCAGTTAGCTTTCAGTTCAGCTATACTGCAGCCAGCCGCCAGAGGGCGATCGTGATGCTTTGGCTTCATTTTTGGCTAGCTGTCACATCGTCCATCTTTATATACAGTGTATGGGGTTAACATGTCAGCTTATTCACAACCCATCTGATGGTCTGACTGCTTGTGTTTCTTGACCTGCCTGACTTTGTTGTAGCGATGTCACACAGTGTTCCCACATTTAATCACTTCACTTTGGTGAGTACAATGTTGTCATAACCTATAGGAATAATGGTCAGAACTATGAAAAATGACAGGAGTTGAAATAAACTGGAATTTAATTAAATTTTTTATTTTAATTACAACTAACGTGGTGTCAACATTTCAGGTAAATATATGACACAGAACAGAGTTCAGTTGCATGTGACCCTTTTGCATGAAAAAGTTGAAGATGCTGGATTGAAGGATCTGTTTGAGCAGCAGATGGCAAGTTAACCTGGAAAATTCACTTTCATCTGTTTAGATTTGGAATGAGCGAAACTATGACAGCAAGTACATCAAGGTAATCCTAACCTCTTATCTTTCAATGTCCTGCCATTGATCTGACTGACAAATGTGCATTGTGGGTAAGCTTAGCTTAAACTGTAAATTAAAGGAGAAAAACAGCCACCAACTTTGAGTTGTGTCTCACATGAGAGATACAGTTTGATTCTCAGTGGTTGAGATGATTTTTCAGTTCTAGCTGGGTTCCTCTGAGAGCATGTCTTTGTTGCCAAGGTGCTCCGGGACACGCTGGATAAAGTTGGTCTAACTGGTGTTGGCATCATCGCAGCAGACGGCGATTGGAGCATCTCTAATTCTATGACGGATGACCCGTACCTTAATGATTCTGTTGAGGTGATTGGGTAAGTACAATTGGCTGGAAGTCACACTTAGAGGTGGCACAAAATTAAAACTCTTAGTGCATAATCACTCATTTGACCCAGTGTTAGTGCAATTACTGTATAAAGGCGTGGGGTTTCACTATGTGCTGAGTTCACTGAAGGACAATTCCATCCCTGACAACTGATTGACTAAACATGTGATGCACAGATGGTGAAATGTCCACTGCATTTGGGTGCGTCTTTACTAACACCCTCATCTGGCGATTTCTTCTCTGCTGTGCTGAATCAAAGCTGAATGTTTGTGGCTGTTTTTCTGTGAAGTGACGGTTACACCATAGAAGTCTATCAGGTGACGGTCAGAAACTGTCACTTGATAAGCTGCATATGTGCATGCTCTTGTATGGTACACCCATATGCATGGGATAATATTTTCCATTTTTATGATGTATTTAACTGCACAGTATATTGCTGCTATCGTGTAAAATAGAATAAAATACAATGTTGTATTTTTTCTTAAGTGGTTTTTGAAGCTGCACTTATCAATATTTTTACATTAACGGGATCAAATTAGCGTAATGTGTAATGTAAAAGGTGTAGGTGCACAGACGATAATCACTAGGGCTGGACAGAAAAACAATGATCAGATTCATCACACAGTATTGATTCCTAAACGGTACTGTAGAATTGTTGAAATGGAGTTTTCAGTGTCTTCGAAAAAGTTATTTTCTGTCAGAAAGTAATTCAGATGACATCTGGCTACATTAGCTGGCTTGAGGCATGTCAGCTGTGACATGAATAGTATATAGATATATACAGCATATGAGTATACTGCATATAGTATGTGAGCACACACCACAGTTAAACTCAGGATGGCTAGTTAGCTATGGCTGTCAGGTTGCAGATCTAGTGCTGATCTGCACGCTGATCTGTGCTCTTGTGTTTGGTGATGAGAGGTGAAGCCGTGGGAGCGGACTAAACAGTGTGTGAATTACTTTGTCCGGTCTGTCCCTACTATAAAGCTGGGTAGCTAACACTAGCTGGACAGATGCCTGAAGATAGCTGGCAAATGTCTTGTCAACACAAAGAGTGGGAGCAGATAAATTAGTGCGCTTCAGTTTCTGGACTGTCTTATAACTGAAACATGAGTTTACAATTTAGCCTATATATACTTTGCTCGCAATTTTACATTCAAAAGAAGACAACAGTGTTGCTTACTTTTGGAATAAGCTGATGATGTTCCCAGGAGAAGTGCTTTATGCACTACTGGTGTTTATCTGAGATAGTTTAATAAGCAAGAATCAATTAAATTTAAACTTAAATTGAAACAAATGGAATTTGGACTTTGGAATCAGGAGATAAGTGCTGATATTCAGCCTTAATAACCAGCCAGCTTTGCAGTTTCCCTCAAAACATTTTAGCCTCTTTTAGATAATTGTTTTGATTTTGGTAAACATAGTGGAGCATTTAGCAGCTAAGGAGCCAGAGATTTTTCTCAGGAGTTGGTGGAGACCAAACCAGGACAGTGAATAATGGACTCTATCAGTCCAGAAAGACAAATACAGATGAATGAATGAATGAATGAATGCTAATGTTGCTCTGTGTCTGCTGGATGTGTAAATAGTCGACTGTTTGCTAACATATCAGCTTATGATCAGAATATGTCAGATGTGTGTTCAGTTTGTTTAGCTGCCCCCAGTGGCCAAAAGATCAATGAACGCAGCATTAAGGTCAGCTTTCTTTATTTCCATATAGTTTTTGCAGGTGTTTGAGTTTTACATGGTCGCAGCAAATACTGTACAGCCAGACAAAGTCAAAATTGTCACAGCTGTGAATCTGTGTCTTCCTCTGCTCTCCGTCTTCCTATGTGACTATGACGGGCTAAACCAGCTGCTGCGGTACACTCTGGATAAGAGCGGTCTGGAGAGGGTCAGGATCATAGCCAGTGACAACCTGTGGGAGCCCATTACGCTGTCTCTGCTGCTAGACCCCGAGCTCAGCAGAGCTGTAGATGTGCTAGGGTAGGATCCCCCTCTGTGCATGACGTTTGCGTGCACGTCCTCTGTCACCATGTGCTGTACTATCAGCTTGTTATCTGTCTCTAACTTGATGCTTGTGTCTAAAAAAATACTGACCTATTAACAGGTGATGCTGATGGTCATCGTGAAAGGGGTTGAGAATATAGTCTTTACCTGCCTGATATGATATGTACACTACTAACAATAATAATGTCTGTCATCACAGCGTTTCTGTTTTGTGTGTGCATCTCCTTGTATTCCATGTGTTTGTGGTTTTTAGGCTACTAGAGAAGCACCAATCATATTTTCTGTGGCTGATTCTGATCAATTTGATGTCCGTTCACAGTAGTATACGGTGGATATCCAGTGTTTCCCCTAGTATGAACATGTAGAAGTGGAGATGACGCTAATTTTTTTTTTTTTGTGTGCTCGCAAAGCACGCCCTGCTGGCAGGTTTCTATGGCCAGTTTACTAAGTTTACTTTCTTAAACAAACAAGTTAAAATGGACAATAAAGCTGAAAGAACACATTTAGTTTGTAAATATTGTTTTCCACTTTCCCTGAAGATTATCCAAAGGCACTGTGCACTCTCTGCATTTTTAGGTATTATATAGGTTCTGTGGCAATGATTTCTGCATTTGAACCTTTCTATCTGTTACACCGTTTGCTTGACAGCATGTGTGTGAGCACAAATCTTTAGCATTAGCCAAATTTGACACCCACATGTTGTAGACCTGTTTATAGACCTCTATCATATTGAACTTGACAGTGTGTGTTGTCTGTGTGACGTTCAGGGCCCACTACCCAGGCACCACCACAGTGATGGAGGCCCTGAAGACCCAGAAGAAGCTGTGGTCGTCGGAGGACTATAGCACTTTCAACGACGAGGTGGGGGCAGGCTGCTGGGCCCGCATCCTCAACCAGAACTATGTCAACGGACTCATGACTGCGTAAGTAAAATACACAAGCAATACTTTGTGGTAAAGTAATGAGCATTTACACCAAATGTGTTTATTTCATTAGGACTGCAGAATTTCATTAAAAGCTTTATTTGATTAACCTGAAATTGATGATTTTAGAGAATTACTTCAAGTCATTCTTCCATTCATTTTTAACTTCAATGGAAGAAAAAAATAATTGTTCAACTTGCACCCAGTTATCAGTTTATTTTAAGTAAACAAAAAAGAAAATATTTCATGAGTCAGAAACCAGAGTGAGGAGGTTAGGAGTGACTAACTATGCAGGGTTAAGCCTTGACTGTGACTCTTCTTCCAGCACTATCTCCTGGAACCTGGTGGCCAGCTACTATGAGGAGCTGCCATTCGGCAGAGACGGGCTGATGACAGCTGAGGAGCCCTGGAGCGGCAACTATGTGGTGGAGTCCCCTATCTGGATCACAGGTCTGCATTCCATCTTAGAGCTGGATACTGTGCGACTACGAGACGTGTTATTTCTGTTGATCTTAACAGCAAGGGGAGATGTCAAATAGGACGTTTCTACTGAAAACAATGCAAATGGATGGCCTTTGAAGGAGTTTCATTCCAACTAGAAAACCTGTTTTTCCTGCAGTTAGTTAGCGAAAATTGCATTAAGATAGGCTGATATCACTAGACCAATTAGCAAATGTAAATTAGTCTGGAATGTCTCAGTTCATTTTTGATTTCCAAGGGACGTTAACAACGGGCGCAGACCAAAATGCCTCTGGACACAATTGGATGGACCTACAACCAATCAGAGCAATGAACTGTGTGACGTAGTGCTGAGTGAATCCTGCCAGCAAACGGCAAACACATCTTTCTTCTCAACAAAAGCTTTAAGTGCAGTTGTTTGTTCTTCTTTTAGAGAAAATATACTGACGCGATAGAGAATTCAGAATGTTCTACATCAGCGGTAGCCATCTTGGTTGTTTCCAAAAATGCCTCAACGGCATGAGCTTGCAGATTCGTCTGGTTCCCAGGCTAACACTAAGATGGCACTGAGATACATTAATTTATTAATTTAAGTTACAATAAGACATGTCTTTGTTTCAAATATGTTGCTTATATATGTTCACCTAAAGCAATTATTAGAGAGGGGCCAGTGCACATGCAGATGCAGCAAATAAAAAGAATAACCTTCAATTGTGTAGCTTATTTCAAAAATAAAAGAAGACAGCGTTGTGTAGAAAAGTAAAGTACAAAATATATCCCAAAAAATGTAAGGTCATGAAAATGACTATAAAGTTATCTTAAGGTCAGCTGGGGAGCCAGTGTAAAGAGGCTGTTAGTTCTGTCAAATAGGAAAATACAGTTATAAAATACTGTATGATGATTAGCTGTTTGGTGGCTTACAGGATTATATAATTAAGACTTTACTGTTGAAATATGACGGTATGTCAATCTGGACGAAGAAAGGCAACTTTGTCTAATGTTCAATAATATAACGAGTTCCGTTGCCTTTTTTATTGGGAACCACGCCAGATCTTGTTCAGAGAGACAGAGACAGACTTGGTAAAGGCCAGTTCAGACCAAAGATTCACGATGAGACAAACCGTTTCAGAACGTTGCAGGAAAAGTTGCAGCGCTGTGAACTGGCTCGTCTCAGCTCGACTCAAGCCGGCTGATGGCGTCGCCTGCGACTCAGCTTGTCAAGTCGCCAGCGGCTGGTTGTACAACGTAAGGCACATCACCTGTTTCAACAGCCAATCAGCCTGTAGAGAAGTCAGCTGGTCATCTCGACCCGCTCGTTTTTTTAATGTTTTTGCCGTTTCATCAATACTAGAAATGCAACTGTGGCAAGTAACTCACTATCACTATCCTCATTCATATTTTAAGATGCTACAGATGATATCCAGCTACAAAAATTCCTGAAAAGCCGGCAGTCAGAACGGAAGTACAGAGAGTTGTTGCTATGGAAACAATTCACCGTCTTGTCTAGTCCCATTGGTGTAAACGAGGTTTCAGAACGCTGCAGACCGTTTGGCCCCCCACTCCCATGCTGCCTATTATTAAATTAACTGGGATGCTACCAGCAGAATTTGAGGGTGTACTAACAAATAGTCAATGTACAAGTTTGAGTTGGTTATTAACATACAGAATGTTGACGTCAAACCCTTTATTGGGATATAAATTTAGGATTTTAGAAAAAATTGTTTCTTTCTTTCTTCTTCTGCTCTTTGGTACAATTCTTTTGACATTTTGTTACATGCATGTTTGGTGTCTTACTTTTGACAGGTATATGTTAGAAGAAAACGTCTCCCGGTATTTTCTGTTTGACACACATCCATTTGGAACCCCATGTTGGATGGGCCAAATATTTGACCTGACACAGAAATAAAACATGATCTCATTAACTTATTAACCTATAGAGAAAGCTACTGAGGAGAACTGTTGAGCTTAGATATTTTGTTAGAAGTGGATTGGTTTGAGAGGGGACAGTTCCAGGGCCTCTGACAGTTTGTTAAAGAAATTACTCTGGTTGTGAAAATATCTGTGCTGTTTTTCAACTCTTTGTTATTAGAAATGGTTTGATGAATAAATAGTATAATATTGTTTCCTTATAGCCCACACCACACAGTTCACCCAGCCAGGATGGACCTACCTGCAGACTGTTGGACACCTGGCCCAAGGTGGAAGTTATGTAGCCCTGACTGACGGGAAAGGAAACCTCACTGTTGTCATAGAAACCATGGCAAGTTAGGCTTTCCTATTTTGATTTTTACTTCTGCCTTCTAATGTTTTCATCTTCTGGTTCTGTCATTTGAAATTATTATTTAAAAATGATCTTCTAAAGTTGTTAAACTACATTTGTAGGTTTCAGTGTTCAGATTAGGCTCCGCTGTTGGTTATACTCACCTTATACCATATACTCACAGCTACACTGTTAGCAGAAAACAGTAAAACTGCTCTTGAGATACATGACCGTTTTTTCCACGTTTCCTTTACAGACTCACAATCATTCAGTGTGCATAAGACCTCCACTCCTTCCCTTCAACGTGACATCCCAGAATGCAACTTTCCAACTGAAGGGATCCTTTGTAAGTTCCTCTGAGGTCTTCATCACACCATTGAAAGTTAATGAGTGATACGTTTGACTTATTCAGGGTTATTTATTTGTCCTAGGCTTCCATCAAGGAACTCCAAGTATGGCGCTCGCAGTTTAACTTCAAAACAGAAAAGCCTTCCTTCTTTGAGAAACTAACTCCACTGAAGGTAAAAGATTCTTCCTGCTTCAACTGTTGGCATCATGCAACAACTTTAACAGTTTAATTTCTTTGTTCATGTTTCTGATGATTTCAGCTTTCAGATGGATCATTCACCTTAAATCTGGCTGAAGACGAGGTTTACACATTAACCACTATTACAACAGGACAGAAAGGCAGTTACCCTGACCCTCCTCCCTCTGCTCGCTTCCCTAAAGTCTACAAGGACAACTTCAATGTTCGTAAGTATAGCATACACAGCAGCCAAATTATTTACAGCTTTGCTCATTGAATCCTGATAGGTAGGCAAGGAAATTATAGATTTTGACCAAACCCCAGCCTAACAGATGATGTTTTCTTGGCCAACTGAAACCAAACCAGAGAATTAACTCCTTTTGGAAAAATTATATTAACAAAAGGAAGAATAAAATGAATGATGCAAAGTTCAGTTTCATTCAGAAAAGGACTTATTTGTGTCATTAAATGTTAAGCGAGGGCCACAGTGGAAACCATCTGATTGTGTTCTATCAAGAAGAATGATGCATTACTTGTGTAATTCTTGTATTTCCTCATGTACTCTGACCTAATATCTTGGAAACACACAAAAAGCCTCACCAGTCTCCGTCTCTGTATGGGACCTCCTGTAGGAAACCCTTCTTTCTCAGAGGCTCCAGACTTTGCTGACCAGACGGGTGTGTTTGAGTACTACCTCAACCTGACTGACCCTGGACCTCACGTCTTCACCTTACGACAGGTTCTGACCGACAGACCCATCACATGGGCGACGGATGCTGACCAGACCATCAGTGTCATAGGAGACTATCAGTGGTGAGGTGATGGTACCATATGGTGTCCCGGTGAGAATATAACTTGGCAAACATGCTAACTCAGCTGTCATGGTGTTCTGTTCCAGGCAGAACCTGACAGTTACATGTGATGTCTTCATGGAGAGCGTCAAGACCGGTGGTGTGTTCATAGCAGCCAGGGTGGATAAAGGAGGCCAGTCGATCCGCAGCGCTAAAGGAGTCTTCTTCTGGGTGTTTGCAGATGGCACATACAAAGTTACCAATGATCTCGGTCAGTATCACCCTCTGCTTCATTACACCCTTTGTAATGGACACTAAACAGGAAGAAATATCTCAAGAGAAAAGTCTTCTCAGATTTTTAGCCAGACATTTAAAGAATAAGGCAGGTGATATTCTGTTCTTCCTATTGTCAACCAATCCCATGAAAAAACACAAAAACCCCAGCTCTCAGTACTCTCTGACCTCCCTACCCTGTCTGTGGCTCTCAGCTCCAAGCCCATTGGTTCCTACTGACGAGGTGAATCTTTAAAAACAGCTCAGTTCTATTAAAAAAAACAAACAACAAAACCTTCAGTAATTTCCTGAAACAGCTGGGTACTGTATTTTTTAGCAAATGTTACTCAAACAGGAGGAAAAAATGCATTTGTTGGGGACTTTTTTTATTTGGTGCTCTAGTGAGTATTTGGGGCAGCAGGATGGTGTGTCCATATAACAGAGCAATACAGGGTTTGTGCAAAGTCTCGAAAGTTTGGAAAAAGCTTAATTTTAACCGTTATGTTTTCAAGGTTTGGAATATGCTTGAATTTGAATATACTCCTTGAAAAATGCTTGATTATCAACATAATCTGGTGTTTCATCTTCTACACAATCACTCATGTAAACCAAAATCTTTTAATATTTGAAATCAAACGATCCTGTCGTCATATTTGTTTGTTGTCTCCTGGCATTTATAGTAACAATTCAGATGTGATGATAAAGGCTTTGAGAGTGTGGAATTTTTTGGTTTAGGTACCTTGAAAGTGCTTGAAAATTGCTTGAATTATACTCTTACAAAACTGTATGAACCCTGGCAATAAGATATATCAGGCTTTGGATACACAGGCAGTTGTTGTTACTTTTGGACTTTTCATTTGTTGACTATAGAATACCACCAGACTTATCCTTTAATAGCATCCAGAAATGACTTAAAGTTAATTGTTGTCTAGTGGCAGTCACTGTTGGAGTGATAGCAGATTTTCATGGAATTAGTTGACAATAAGAAAAGACTTGTCCTCTGAAAATGGAATCTTAGAACACTATTTTTAATGTATTTTTAAAAGGTATTGCACAGACCGAGCGAAGTACAGGGTTGAGTAGGTGTCATTTGCTCTGGCTCTTATCGATGTATGTTGGACTGTTTTGTTCTCTTGTTTTGTCAACAGCTGGACAGACTGTACTTGCAGAGGGACAGTCTGGTACCCGAGCATATGGTTGGCACACCTTATCCCTCACTGTGACAGTAAGTGGAGACTTACGGCTCTTAATGTTTGGAAAGGTTTTGTACTGACACTCTTTATTTTTTCCTATTCAAACCCTGTGCTTTTGACATGATTAATGTAGTCTTGAAGACCAGAAAGAATAGCAGCTTTACTGAATCCAAATACTAGTATGAGATTAATTTAGATTAGATTAGAATCACTTCAGTTCTTTAACACCTGGACTTAGAGGTGACGCAAACATTCAGGATTTTGTTTTTTTTAACCAAAAATACCCCAGAATCTCTGTATATTACCAGGTTCTCCAATGTGAATATCTGCTGAGCCTGCTCTCATAGTAAAGTGAAAACACCTGCCAAAGACATTTAAATAAGTCAACTTGGGCTCAGAGAAATTGAGATGGGCATTTTTCAATACTTTCTGACATTTTCTAAAGAAAACACTATCAGCAAATGAATTGATAATGAAAACCTGCAGTGACTGCTTGTTAATGTTGGTTACAGTGGAATCACATGGTAACTGAAGCTCATGTTTTTATTGTCACATCCATGTGACTGACTATTAGGATGAGCAGATAGTCCATAAAGAGTCCTAGTGTAAAGCCACTTCCTGCATCTTGTCTGTGTGATCCCTCTCTCCTGTAGGGCCAGTATGCATCGGGGCTGCTGAATGGATACCCACTGTGGAAGAACGCTGTGGTGCTGACTCCAAACAATGGCTGGGCTGCCATAGGAACACACTCCTTTGAACTGGCTCAGTTTGATAACTTTGCTGTGGTGGCAGAATAATGATTTAACTGTGAAATAATGATTTAAAGTGCCCTGAGATAACTTTGTTATGATATGGCGCTATATAAATAAAACTGAATTGAATTGAATTTACAATATGCTGTGAATATTGTGATTAATTTATTGACTTGATCAGTGCATTGATTTAACACGTCAGTTAGAAAGATTTAAAAGGTCTTACCCAAGGATTAAGGGCACAAGAGGGCACATAATGTAACATAACACACTACAACCTTGAAATCTTATGCCTTATATAATTGCAAATGATTTTGCACTATGTGTTTTTTATGGAATAAAAAGTTTAATATTTCTTTGTTTTTGAAAAAAACTGTTTTGTAATGATTTCAAATCATTTGTGTTGTAAGGTCTGAAATGAAAACTGTCAAAAAATGATTATTGTTTCATTTGTTTGAGAGCCCACAGTCCATTTCTGGCAATAAAGACTATCTATTTTACATCTACCCGTAGTGTTGCACATCAGAGACCCCTACAGTACAGCAATTACAGAGTCATTCGTACTGGAAGTCACCATGATCGAGGCATTGGTATGAAAAGGTGATTACGTATTAGTAAAAGCCGCACCTAACAATATTTTGATATTAACAGTGGATCAGATGACAACGTGAATGTGAAAGCAGTCACTCAGTAAAAGAGAATCTGAACCTACTTTGCAGTTCTACTCTGTGGAGCTTTTTAGCCTCTCTTAGTTCGTTGTTTTGGTTTACTTCACTGTTTTGCATGAAGTCACTGCATATGAAGCAGGAGAAATTGGCTACCACATTCACTTGAAATTATGAACACTGGTTGGAGGTAGATAAGTCCTGTTATCATGCTCCCAAACTAGATAACATAGACTGTATATAAAGTCTGGTTAAGATCTGTGTGGTGTTCATGCAGGGATAGGATGCTGCTTTGCATTTGTGCAGTTTGCGGGTTTATGTTAAAAACGACATCTGTGTGCATTGTTGTTGGAGGCATGTTATATTTCATATGGTGTCTCCTGGAGTTCCTCCACCTCTACCCGGCAGAAACAGCTTTTTTAACTGGCCAGTTTGCTCAAAACGGTCAAAGTTATCTCTGCGTACACCACGCTTCCGCACTGCGTCCCGCGAGATCTCCATGGCAACGGGACACCAACAGCACTTGCTAACGTCTGTAGACAGGCTAATATGGCGGAGGCGGAGCCGAGGATGGAGAGGCTCAAACAGTCGCCGAAAAGGGTTTTTATCAACAACATAGACTCACACGCTTCTAAATGTATTGCCAAGGTAAATGTCAGACTGCTAGCTGGCGTTAATGTGAGTTAGCAGTCATTGTTTCATGGTTTGTAGCCACGGCAGGACATTCAGCTAGCACACGCCGATGGAAAGCTAATGAACGCGTTCCTCCTCTTTGCAGTTCTTGTCTGAATTTGTGGCCGGAGCGCCGGTTGATATTGAAGGAGAAATGGATACCGAGGAAGAGGAGGAGAGGGTGGTGTCAGACCACAGCAGAGCAGGAGCTTTTCACGTCGTTGGAACGGTTTCTGACAAAGTTGAGGAGCACAGATCATATGTGCTGGAGGAGTATTTAGTAAGTACTTAATCAACCAAGAGCTGTCCAATACTTGTATACTGTAAAGTGTAAATTAACATTTTGAATGTACTCACAGGTGAATTTAAACCCCGGACTGCTGACATGTCTTTTAAATGTCTTGTTTGTATGCTAGCACCTGGACAGGGGGGGGCTCCTGTCCAAACTGAAGGACTGTGATGTCATTATCTACAACATTACCCAGCATGCTGATCAGGTGGAAGAAGCCTCCTGGGCTGTTTCAGGTAAACACTAATCACTCTCAATGGTTAATATTCAGTCAGAAATGAATCTATCCTGTAATGATTCGTTCAATTCAGTTTTATTTATATAGCGCCATATCATAACAAAGTTATCTCAGGGCACTTTTTCGAATAGAGCAAGTCTAGACCGACTCTTTATATTTACAGAGACCCAACAGTTCCCACCATGAGCAAGCACTATGCGACAGTGGCAAGGAAAAACTCCCTTTAACAGGTAGAAACCTCGAGCAGAACCAGGCTCTAGGTGGGCGGTCATCTGCCTCGACCGGTTGGGTTGAAGGGGAAGGGGGGGAGCGGGAGAGAGAGAGCAGGAGGAAAGAGAACATACAGCAGCACAATACAGTTCCACATAGGGATGTAAGGCAATAGATATGGTAATGGCATTGATGTTAACACCAACAGAAACAACACTAAGAGCAACATTATAATAGCAATACTAATAACAAGAGCAACAACAGCAATAGCAGCAGCGGGTGCAGAGCAGGAGCACGGGGGCAGCAGGCGGCAGCAACCACAGACCCAGACTCTACAGCTCCGGAGGCAGAAATACCTGCAGAAAGCAACAGAAGGGGAGGGAGAGAGAGAGAGGAGAGAAAGCACACAACCACGGGAAGAAGTTGAATTAATAACAAGCATTGATGGGATATGAGGGCGTACAGATGGAGAGGAAGAGGAGAAAGGAGCTCAGTGCATCATAGGAAGTCCCCCGGCAGTCTAGGCCTATAGCAGCATAACTAAGGGGGGGCTCAGGGGTCACCTGAGTCAGCCCTACTATAAGCTTTATCAAAGAGGAAAGTCTTAAGCCTACTCTTAAATGTGAGGAGGTTGTCCGCCTCCCGTACACAAACTGGGATCTGGTTCCACAGGAGAGGAGCTTGATAGCTGAAGGCTCTGGCTTCCATTCTACTTTTAGAGACTCTAGGAACCACAAGGAACCCTGCATTCTGGGAGCGCAGTGCTCTAGTGGGGTAATAGGGTACTGTGAACTCTTTAAGATATGATGGTGCCTGACCATTAAGGGCTTTGAAGGTGAGGAGAATGATTTTAAATTCTATTCTAGATTT
>SEMN01001234.1:0-81625 GCA_005408345.1 Macquaria australasica
TGTTTTCTAAAATAGCTGCCACTGTTTGTTAAATGGCAAGTGTGTTCAAACCTGAACCATATGGCTCCACAGAGTAGGGAAAAGTTCATTTTAGACTGATGGGCATGATGTGTAGGACGACATGATACGAGGCACTGATTTATGCTTCCTGTGTGGGCTGGGAGGTGAAAGGTACTTGTATTACTATGAGTAGCAACCAGTTTCAAAATGATGCACGTATGTATTGTAAATAATTGTAGTTTATAAGAGCAATTAATCATTTAAGAATGAGAGTTAAAAACAAAACACGTTAGGACGCGATAGTGATATAAGATCTAATTGTTATCATAATGCACACACAAAGTTGCCCTACAGCTGTTATTTTGTTTTTTCTTTTTTCTTTCTACACAAAGCAGAAGGCTCTTTCAATGGTAGAATTTTACTATTTTATTTTGAAAACAAAATTACTCTCGTTCCGGTATTTTGTTCCCATTGGTGGCAGCTTGACGTAACGCTCTCCCACCCACCTCGCCCGGTTGACGGGGCCACTCTGCGCATGCGTGATCTGTTCGACTGTAGGCCTGCAACAGAAAACAACGATTTACAGAAAAAAAAAACCCATTAATGTTTCGTTTGTTTGACTTGAAGCGACAATTAGCCCCATATTTACAGCCATGAGTATCATTAGAAGAATAGGACCCCACCTAAATATTGTCAGTTGGACGTAGCTGCCGTCAAAAGCAAGAAAATTCAATGTAAAGCTATTTTTAATCTCCAAGCTTTTAACGTAACGACACAAAACTTTGAGAATCGCTGCCTTGACAAACAATTTCACCACATTGTTTCGTCTGTATTTGTATGATATTATTTTTAATTTTTTTTGGTGGTGTCCAAACGGCCTTGTTTTGAGTTAGTTTAACCAAATGAGTCATCATGGTGGTGTTACTGGTCATTACATTCATTTTCCTAGTCTAACATGCAGGCAGGGGCTGATAAAACAGCACAGTTGGTTGTAATGAGTTTGCACTAGTGTCCCCTGCTGTCAGATGAGTTTATTTAGTTTAGTTCAGCTGGAAAATGGTGACCTTTACAATAGGTTTGATGGGAATTGAGTGAGTGTTAATATATCAATGTCATATAGGTGTCCAAAGAAACATTTTATGAGTTTACCAACATTGTCAACAGATTGAATAAAAGTTTGGCTTTTAATGGATCTCTGAAATAACAGGTTCTCATGTTTCTGGCTCCGAGGGAGTGTGTATATAAGCTAATCGACCTCTTGAACAAATTCAGTTCAGTACATTTAAAATAAAATCATACGCGCTGGTTTATAATTTTATCTTTTTATTTATTTTATACTTAGATTTATACTGTTTTGGCGTTCATTGTAGATAGCAAAGACAGAATTTCATTGTACAGGAAAACATGTTTCCTTACTGTGCATATGACAATAAATAAATAAATAAAAAAGAAGACGAAAACTTCATTTTCCCCAAGGGAATCTGGTTTGCAGCCAGACAGCCACCCATCTAAAATATGTAATTCAGTATGTATATGTATAATACAAAAAGAGTACCACAAAGTAACATAAGCTGCTTCCTTTTTTAAACCAACTTCACAACTCATAATAGATGGTCATAATATCTCCAAATTTGTTAGAGACAATGAGCCTTATTTTCAACCCAGACCTTCACCTGACCAGCAAAACTTGTTCAGATAGAGCAGGACCATGTGCTAGGACTTCAGTTTTTAGATTGTTCATCTCAAAGTTAGATATCTCAGAGATGTGTTAAATCATATTATGTTCCCACAAAGAACAGCCTGGTAACACCCTGCTAATATCCTCTTTTTAAACTGTTGGAAAGTGCATAAACATATGTAAAACCATGATGCATGCTGCACAGGTAAACAATCTAATACTTGTGTCTTTTCCCCAGTCTCAATCATATAGCCTCTACATTCCCTGTGTACTAATCCAAACATGGAGCGCCACCTTGTGGCCTCAGCAAATGATTAATAGCTAATAATTGTTATACCTGTTAGTTTGGCTCTATAATGTTATCAGATGGGTATAGAAGCCCATTTCCGCCAGTAAAAAAAAAAAAAAAGATTTAAAAAAGTCGAAATTATGAGATAAAAAGTCATAATTATGAGATAAAAAAGTCATAATTATGAGATCGAAAGTGCCCATGCAAACGATATGCAATCCTAAATAAGGCAACTATAACAGTTGACTTTTGTAAATGTTTGATGTTGGATTAAGTTAAGTTGCTGTTCAATGAAAGTTGCCACCTCAGTCACACTGGTTTTATTCTTTCTACCAGAACTGCTTCTTCAGTCCCATGTGAATCAGCAAGCAGTGAAGTATTTCATTTGCTGTAAAGACACGTTTAAAGTCCTCAACGTTCTCACAATCCATTTCTGACAGATTAACCAGGAGAACTCAAAGAGCTGCTACTCTCATTGTTGTTTGAAAGTATCTCATAATTATGACTTTTTATCTCATAATTTTGACTTTTTATCTCATAATTATGACTTTTTATCTCATAATTTTGACTTTTTATCTCATAATTATTACTTTTTATCTCATGATTATGACTTTTTATCTCATAACTTCGACTTTTTCTCTCATAATTTCGACTTTTTATCTCATAATTATAACTTTTTATCTCATAATTATGACTTTTTATCTCATAATTTCGACTTTATCTCATAATTATGACTTTTTATCTCATAATTATGACCTTTTTATGTCATAATGTCAACTTTTTATCTCATAATTTCGACTTTTTATCTCATAATTTCGACTTTATCTCATAATTATGACCTTTTTATGTCATAATGTCAACTTTTTATCTCATAATTTCGACTTTTTATCTCATAATTTCGACTTTATCTCATAATTATGACTTTTTATGTCATAATTATGACTTTTTATCTCATAACTTCGACTTTTTAACTCATAATTTTGACTTTTTTTCTCATAATTTCGACTTTTTATCTCATAAGTATAACTTTTTAACTCATAATTATGACTTTTTAACTCATAATTATGACTTTTTATCTCATGATTATGACTTTTTATCTCATAACTTCGACTTTTTCTCTCATAATTTCGACTTTTTATCTCATAATTATAACTTTTTATCTCATAATTATGACTTTTTATCTCATAATTTCGACTTTATCTCATAATTATGACTTTTTCTCTCATAATTATGACTTTTTATCTCATGATTATGACTTTTTATCTCATAACTTCGACTTTTTCTCTCATAATTTTGACTTTTCATCTCATAATTATAACTTTTTATCTCATAATTATGAATTTTTATCTCATAATTTCGACTTTATCTCATAGTTATGACTTTTTATCTCATAATTATGAATTTTTATCTCATAATTATGACTTTTTATCTCATAATGTCGACTTTTTAACTCATAATTTCGACTTTTTCTCTCATAATTATGACTTTTAATCTCATGATTATGACTTTTTATCTCATAATTATGACTTTTTATCTCATAACTTCGACTTTTTCTCTCATAATTTTGACTTTATCTCATAATTTCGACTTTTTAACTCATAATTATGACTTTTTCTCTCATAATTTCTACTTTTTATCTTATAATTATGACTTTTTAACTCATAATTATGACTTTTTATCTTATGATTATGACTTTTTAACTCATAATTTCGACTTTTTATCTCATAATTATGACTTTTTATCTCATAATTATGACTTTTTATCTCATAATTTCGACTTTTTATCTCATAATTATTACTTTTTATCTCATAATTATAACTTTTTATCTCATAACTTCGACTTTTTCTCTCATAATTTCGACTTTTTCTCTCATAATTTCGACTTTTAATCTCATGATTATGACTTTTTAACTCATAATTTCGACTTTTTCTCTCATAATTATGACTTTTAATCTAATGATTGTGACTTTTTATCTCATAACTTAGACTTTTTTCATCTTTAGAGGGAAAGTGTTTTCTGGCAGGTCCATTTAAATTCTGTTGCGTCTTATTTTAAAAATACTGACCGGAAGTTCCGCTTTAGCTACGCTTGTTGTGCTAGCTGTAAGCTAGCGCGGACGAGGTGTGTTGGAGGAGGAGGAGGAGGTTGCTGCCGCCTTTTAAGGGACTTCGTCTGGGTTTCAGCCACCAGGACACGGTGTCAGAGGGCGTCTCTCACGAAACGGCCGGTTGTCCCCAAACTTGTGTGGCGGGAGAAGCAACAGGAGTTCGGACTGAATGGCTGAGGGCTCCTCGGGTAACTAACCAGCCGTCTAAAGTATATGTAAACATCAAAATTGAACAGGGTTTGTCTGTATCGCTGGGCTGCCCACTTAAAATCTCTTGTTTTGCTCGCTGTGTCCGTGCGGCCATGGCTAACTTTCAGCTAACGTTAGCGAGCTGACCTGGCGGCCGATTTTACATTTTACACACGTTTGTCTTGACTGAGGGTGGCCAACATTAACCTCCCCCCTCAGGCTGGCGTGAACTTTGAAAGCCAACACTAATCCCAGACACGGCACCAGGAGATAATAGACGCCTAACTGGCCTGTTAGCTCGCTGTAGCGCCATATATTATAACCGCAGGTTACGCAATGTAATTGAGATGCGAGTCGTTGCCTTTCCTCCTGTTTTAACACATTTACTGTAGTTACATTGCAGACACGGCTTCAGGCTTTTAACACTCCTCTGCTTGCAGACCCACCTGACCTCAATCCAGACGAGGCATCGCATCAAAAACCATATCAGCACAAATCCAGAAGAGGCCGGCCCAGACACAACAATGACAGAAACCTGAGTAGTAACAGTTATGATCCTTCGCAACAACATGGGCTCTTTTATCAGGGCTTCAACCCCCCATTTAGTCACGATAATTCAAATTATGCATCGCATCAGCTTCCTCCCTGCCAAGGAGAGGATGGAGCCAGGAGGCGAGGCAGAGGTAGAGGGAGGAGAGAAGGGAACAGAGGCGTAAATGGGAATTTTGGTGGCTCCGGCTCCTGGTGGCAAAGACCTGGAGGTGACTTTGGCCCGTACAGTGGTAACAACAGAGGTGTGGGGGGTCCCATGGATGGACCTCATGGACCCAACTGGCGAAGAGAAGATGCGGGCAGGAATTTGGAACAAACCAACGAAGACCAGGATGCCCGGGCTAAAAAACCCAGGAGGTTTAGCCAGGAGCAGAGGAGAGGACAACAAAATGAAAAGGGCACTCACTTAAAGGAGAACAACGCCGCAGTAGGGGGTCAGAGGTCAAAAGACACCAAAGGAGAAAACCCCCCTTCAGACTTCAGTGACAGAACTCAGAGGAGCAGGACAGGTCCAGACTTTGAACATAATGATCATCAGAGGAAACACACTGAGGCAAAGCGACGGCAAGGGCCAATCAAACCGCCCAAGCCACCATCTCAAGAGGAAACGGGCTCAGAGAGGGGGGCCTGTGTCCAAGATGACTCTGGCCATGGCAGACCATCTCAGGATCTTGCCTGTAAAGCTGGACGAGGCTCAGGACGACACACGCCCCTTCAGGCCAGAGGGGGGAGAAGAACACATCATCAAAACCACAGGCCAGGCCAGAGGAGCTGGGACAAGATGCCAGAGAGCAAGGAGACGCAGACAGGTTAGACTGTAACTCCCTGTAAACTCTAACATAGAGACCAAAGAGTCAGTGATAGTTTTTTTTAGAATAAAAAAAACTATCACCAATCGCTTTCACTATTTCACCATAGTTTCAATACTACAGGACGCCAATAAATCTACCAACCACAGTAGACATTACAATCATTTGGCAGGTGTTTATATCTGTCTAACTTGCTCACGATCCAAAATTACATTTGTTTGGAGGCTTGACACCTTGTATAATTAACCACTCCCCTCCTGATATTGCCCCAACCATATTTTTGGTATTTTAAGAAACAGTTTGGTAATATTCTGTGGGTTTGAACAGGGCTTGTTAGGACATCATTATTCTCTGACGCAGCTACCTTAAGGGTTCTTTAGGTTGAAAAAGTTAATTGTGGGTTGTCGGTCTGAATCTCTCTGATCTCTTCCCTCCACAGGCTGTCTAATTGAGCAGCTGTCTGAGGAGAAGTATGAGTGCATGGTTTGCTGTGACGTCATCCGGCTCATGGCCCCGGTGTGGAGCTGCCTGAGCTGCTTCCACGTCTTCCACCTGAACTGCATCAAGAAGTGGGCTCGATCCCCGGCCTCTCAGGCAGACGGTACAGCCCTTAAACAACATCTGGATGTTTGCTATCCAGTCTTTTAACCAGTTTAAGCATCACTGACCTGCTCTCCACTCAGTGTGGCTATCTCTGTGAGGCCACACAACAACAGGACCTCAGCATAATACACTGTAATGCATAATACTGCTGTGTAGATGGACAATACCTAGTCACTGTGGCCCCATTAACAAAAAAAAAAAAACACTTTCCTGCTGCATCAACAGTTTATTGTGTTGCATCGCAGTTTGATGCCAGTGTGAATATCTGCTGTTCTCTTCATATAAAAAAAATGTATTTACACTAAAACACATTGGTTTTTTAGAGTCAGCTGAAGGTTGGCGTTGTCCGGCCTGCCAGAATGTTGCACTGAAACAGCCGGCCTCCTACACCTGCTTCTGTGGTGAGTGACCGTTTCATTCATGCTTTTAAAGACATATTATAAATGGTAATCCATTTGTTGTCAGGTTAGATCATTTAATGTGTAATTTGGTCCGGTTAAGATTCCTGTAACGTATTAAGTCCGTCACCGAAAGTAGGTGAAACAAGGTCATCGCTCTATTTTGTTTTTGTTTTTTTTTGTTCCACATTTGATTGGCAGGTAAAGTGACAAACCCAGAGTGGCAGCGCAGTGAGATTCCCCACAGCTGTGGTGACATGTGTGGGAAGAAAAGGAGCGGAGTGGACTGCAACCACCCCTGTAACATGTGAGCCTTGAAAATCACAGGAAAACAAAGCATCAAAGCATTTTGATGGTGTCTTTCTTTTTTAATTTTGAGAAAAAGCAATGTGTTTGGCCTTTTTTATTTTTTTTAATTAATTAATCCCAAGTTGTGAGGACATGATTATCGGATGAGTGAGGAGAAGTTAGACATTGTTAAAAATCTGTGATCGTATTGTAGGTAGGTGGGAATTTAAGTTCACCAATGATGCAACAAGAACCTGTAAAATATGTGGTGAAAAGTTCTATGATTTAAAAAAACTTGTGATAATTACAAGGTTTTGCATGTATTGTTTAATAGTTGCATATAATTTTTTAAAAATATTACTGTGTCTTTTAAATGTCCTCAATCCAAAATTCTTCAGAAGAGTATTTGTGTAAAACAGTATCCTCTGTGTCTCACTTCAGCTTATGTCACCCTGGACCTTGTCCACAATGTCCTGCCTTTGTAACAAAATCCTGTATCTGTGGGAAGACCAGGTACTCTACATGTTAATCATGTTTGCATCTCTCTCTCTCTCTCTCTCTCTCTCTCTCTCTCTCTCTCTCTCTCTCTCTCTCTGTGCCCTCTGTATTGGACATTGTATGTTTTATGTGATACCCAAAAAGATCTTTATCTGAGGTTTTGACACCACGATATTAATAGAACCATATCTTTGCAGTCAACCAATGCGCTGTGGCCAGGGCACAGTGCTCCAGTGTGACAAGGTGTGTGGTGTCTTACTCAACTGTGCTGAACACACCTGCGCTCAGGTGTGCCACAGTGGAGCATGTCAACCCTGCCAGCTGCAAGTTCAGCAGGGTGAGTCTCGCTTTGCCAGCTCAGCTCAATACAATGTACTAACACATAAAAAAGTGTCCTGCAGTGGTCTTTTGATCTTGGCAACTTGGTCTTAGATTCAACTGTTTTTATTTTCTTTAGTGTGCTACTGTAGCGTGACCACTCGCAAAGTCCTGTGTGGCACAGATAAAGAAGGATTCGATGGTTCGGGGCATTTCTCCTGTCAAAAAATATGTGGGAAGTAAGTCAGCACTCATGATGGCCATCATCCATCAATAATGAATCTTATTATTATTTCATTTAGTCACTTCCCACCACTGCCTGACACTTAATTTCCTCCATTCAGGATGTTAAACTGTGAAGCTCACCGGTGCCAGCAGGTGTGCCACCGCGGCCCGTGCCAGCCGTGCCCACGCTCCCCGAGCCTGGTGAAGACGTGTCCCTGCAGCCAGACACTGCTGACCAAACTCCTGGAACTGGGCTACTCCGAACGACGAAGCTGCTCTGATCCCATCCCCTCCTGTGGAAAGACCTGCAACAAACCCCTGGCCTGCGGCTCCAGCGGTAAGGAAGGAGGGACAAAGTGTGTCTTAGCTAGAAGAAGTACAGGTTTGTGTTTTTCAAAACATGGCTACTGCCTTGTCGACATGCTCAGACTCTGAGACGCTAGATTCTGACAACCTGCTGAAGCTCAAATACATTTCTCATAACAGGTTAAGGGTGGGAAGTGGAGCTATCATCACAAACATCTAAAACTGACCAGCTATAGGATATGAAAACATGTGACAGGTCTGGAAGCTTTTTAATGTGGAAAATTGCTAGTAGCAAAACAGCTCAAAAAGACAGAGTATTTAGGTCCAAAAAGTTTTCTATTCAAAACTATCTTGTTAAGTTCTTTGTTTAATAAAATTACATGTTTATGAGATGATTCTGAATGACTGTGGTGGATCTAATCTCTCTAATCTTTTCCATCAAACATCATGATGTCAGGCTTCATCTGTCCAAATTCAAAGACCTTGTTAAGACTTAGGTTTTTATATTTGCTTCCATATTCTGAGGTTGTTTTTTTCACAATGTTTGTTTTACTCTATGATTAAATAAATGTGTTTGTGATTTTCAGCATGGTTCCTGTAACTTGTTGTATGAGCATGTAATCCCATGCGTATCTCTTTTTAAAATGTTAAAAAACTAAAGCTGAAGCAATTTCTTAAGAAATCTATCTTATGTAACATCTCTTTTATTTGTCCTCAACCGTTTTCAGTCCTACGACAGTGAAACTGTTTTTCATTTTGTGTGTTCAGACAGGATGTACATTATGTTGAGCTTGCAGGGATTCTTCTCACAGTTTGTCAGGACTGACTGAATGAATGAACTTGTGTTATTTCAGACACCATCCATCTGTGTGAGAACTTGTGCCACGAGGGCAGCTGCGGGCCCTGCTCCCTGACCTCTACTGTCAGATGCAGATGTGGCTCCAAGATGAAGGTAGGCAGAAACACCAGCAGAACATTTTGTCTGCAGTTTATTTATGATGCAAAAGAGTTCAAATAGACCTTTGTTTTTCAGGAGGTCCCATGTGCAGCAATCCAAAAGGAGGGTGAGATTTAAGCAAATTCAGATGAAAATATCACATCACCACCTACATATATTGTCTGGTATTTCACGTCTGACCCTTTCTATCACAGATGAGCTTGTCTTCACTTGTGAGAAGCGCTGCAACAAGAAACGCTCCTGTGGCCGACACAAGTGTGGCGAGCTTTGTTGTGTGGTGAGTATTCCAGTCACTCTGTCAGTGTTGTGTAGTTTGTCCTGCCTAAAAATGACACGTAGAATTATACAAACGGATGTTAAAAGTGGCAAAAGAGCTGAGACAATGCTGCTGTTGTAATGTTAGCAAAAGTTTGACTTGTGGTACTAAGTTTAATAATATAAAAAGGTTTTATACTACTGAACATGTGGCGAACAAACACTCAAACGGTGTCACAAAACAACTTTTGTGCTTTAGTTTTTCATGCAACTGAGACACAACGAGGCTAGACAGCAGCTTATATATTTAATTCAAGGTCTTACAATTAATCAGAGTAGTAATTGAAGGTTATTGGGATGATGCTAGACTATAGGAGGTGGTGTCACTGGTTTCTGTCTGTCTGTCCAGAATGTGGAGCACAAGTGCCCCCTGATCTGCAGCTACAAGCTCAACTGTGGCCTCCACCGCTGCCAGGAGCCTTGTCACCGTGGAAACTGTGAGCCCTGTTGGCAGTCCAGTGAGTCCTGCAGTCATTTTTCTGCGGTCCAGCAGCGCAGTGCTTATTGAGTCTCAGTACCACATAGTACCACATGGTTATTCTGCCATTAAAAAAAACTAACTAATTTGAGGTTTTACATCATCTTTGTGTTTTGTTTTGTTTTTGTTTTACTTTGTGGTATTATGTTTGGCATTGATGTGCCATAATGCTGCCACACAGCTCATACCCTATGTGGTGTCATGATTCCTTTGGTTTGTAGGTTTTGACGAGCTGACGTGTCACTGTGGGCTCACTGTCTTGTACCCGCCCATCCCCTGTGGCACAAAGCCACCAGAATGCAAAAACATGTGTACAAGACGACACGAGTGTGACCACCCAGGTGAGATAAAACAGTAAGTGTTCACACTGTAGTTATGAACTGTAAATGAGAATATTCTCCTAACATCTATCTCTCATTTAGTGTTTCACAACTGCCACAGTGAAGAGAAGTGCCCACCCTGCACATACCTCACTCAGAAATGGTGCATGGGAAAGCACGAGGTAACTTCCCCTGAGCTCACAATTATGCATAAGTTGTTTTCTTTCTTTCTTTTATTCTGGGGTTTAAAGTTACACTCTTTTCTTTGGACCCACAGCAACGCAGCAACATCCCATGTCATCTGCAAGACATTTCCTGTGGCCTGACATGTAATAACACGCTGCCATGTGAAATGCACCACTGCAGACGGATCTGCCACCGGGGCGAGTGTTTGGCAGAGGGCAGCTGCCAGCAGCCCTGCATGCTGCCTCGTCCAGACTGTGGCCACCCGTGCTCCGCTCCCTGTCATAAAGGCGGCAGCTGCCCACGCACCACCTGCACTGCCAAGGTACAACACACAGCCACTGAGAGCAGCTGGACTTCCAGTAGCTGAAATATGACTTACAAAGTTTGCGCAGATGGTCTCTGTTACATCAGCTTCTCCTCATTGTAATAACTTATTACCCTGATTAGTCAATAAATGTGTCACATCTCCTAATTATCGAAGGTTATGTTCAACAGTCCAGCTATGTATTTTTCTCTTCCTTTGGGGCTACCAGCAGTTGATGAAATCTGCTTTAATAGTGTGTTACTGTCATAAATAACATTTCTGTGGCAGTCCTCCAAACTCAAGAGCTCAACTAACAATGAGACCTTTCACAGCTGCAGAAATTCCTCACGAGCCATATCAAACTTTAAAAAAAAAAAAGCAACATATTTGTCTGCTTAAAAAACCTTTTGGGGGCGCCTTGGTAGCCTTAAGGTTAACACGTGTACCACATAACCGCAACGTCCACTGTTCGAATCTCGGCTGTCTTGCATGTCGTACCCCTCTCTCTCTCCCGGTGTCTCTCTGTTGGCTGAGTCTAATTCTTCATGCTTTTCACAGGTAGCTGTACAGTGTGATTGTGGTCGAAGAAAAGAAACGGTGGCCTGCACAGAGGCAGCCAGTTCATATCAGAGGTCAGTTTAAACTGTTTCTGTATTCATTTCATTTGAATTTTTGAATATGAAGTTGTTTGAAACGTCCTTCAATCTCTGTGCTGCAGGTATGCAGCCATTGCCATGGCCAGCAAGCTGTCTGACATGCAGCTCGGTGACTCTATGGACATCGGCCCGTTCCTCACTAAGAAGGAGCTGAAACGGACCAGGTGCAGTAATGGAGGAAGCTTCTGATTCCCTGTTGTCCTTCTTTGCAGTGATTGTAGCACCGTTAAGAGGTGTTGCGAGGCCTGGCACGATGCAATTACTTTCAATCAATAACAAAACATTATTTAAATGTTCTTCCGCATAGAAATGGATTTCCTGTTAACTATGAATGATGACCTTTTGTTTGTGCATTAATATTTAGATAAATCAATCAAAGGGATGCATTTAATGGATTACAGCAGCTGCAGCAGCCACTCAGAGATGAGGACCAGACTATCCATTTCATAAGAATCGTTTTAGTGCAGCAAGTTGAAACAAATGAGGTGTGAGTTGGCATCCAACTAAAAGATTTAATGTAAAATTTGCCTACATGTTTGTTTTCTCAGGCTTGAATGTGATCAAGAGTGTGCTACTTTGGAGAGGAACAGGCGTTTGGCGGAGGCGTTGCAGATAGCCTCATCTTCTGACCCCTTCAGCATCCGCTCCACCTCTGTATACAGCGACAGCCTCAAAGAGGATGCCAGGTCCGTCCTTTACAACCCTGGTTCTTTTTACCACATTGATTACTGGCCATTTATTAATTGCACAAGTTGGTTTACGTCGTCTGTGCAGTTTGTTCCCACAGCCGAAAAATACAGATGATCCAACTCACCCAGAAACACCTCTCTGCTCTTCCTCTCTTTCAGAAAAGACCTGAAATTTGTCACAGAGGTAGAAGAGGAGATCAAGAATCTCGTTGAGCTTACTAATAAGGTAAGATGAAACAATGAATTCCTTGTGACAGTATGGTGGTCCCGACAGTATTTGGGTGTGATGTGGTGCTCCCTCTGGTGGCTGTGTTGGGAGCCCACTGCTCCTGGGCAACAATGACTGAAGAAAAACGGATCAAATGTTTAATCTTGCACGTTGATAACCTTCTGTGCAGAACATTGAAATACTGAAGCATCTTACTGATTTTGCATTTACATAATAAACATTTTCTTAGCCGTCTATTATGCACTCAAGTTAATGCAGCATCACTAAAACCTGGTTGATGATGATACCTTTTATTGTCCCCAAATAAATTCATTGCATGTCCCAGGCTGTCAGTTCACATACAACACTGTGAGGCAGAGTTGGAACAGCAGGTGCACCATCAAGTAAAGAAAAAATAAGTCAAAATGAGCTCCTAACACAACAGGATGCACAGAGATACAGTAATGGACTGTGCAATGTGTGTAAAGCTGCAGCACCCAGTACCACGTACCTGACGGCAGCAGTTTGTATTTGCTGTTTAAAGGATGTGCAGCATCATTTTCTATAACAGGTTACTCTTAAATGCATTCCTCAAAGCCACCATGGAGTTCAGATGCATCCCAGTGATTTTTGTTGTTCACTGTTGGGGAAGAAAAGACAGAATGCCAAAAACTCTAACAGATGATTGATAAAATAAAACCATTACCATCTACAGTATCTTAACATTAAATTGCATCAGCTTCTGCATAAAGTGCGGCTGTTTCATGACTTCTGTATTCGGATCAAAGTTAATTTATGATCTATTGTTCCTCAGTCAGTATCTATACCATTACAAAGGTTACCTGTTTGCCCCTCCTATAAACACTTGCATGAGCTGCTTAGGACTACTGTCAATTAAGACACCTATGTGATTAGACTACCTACTTTTACACCATTTTAATGTTATTTTCTGACCCAGTTGTATATTCAGCTATTTTTGAGCTCGGTCAATTCTCCAGTGGACCTCTAAGATACGGAAACAGCTGTGGTTGCTTGTAGATTTCTGACAGGACGGCGAAGCCTCTTTAGTAACTGTTTCTAAGTCAGAATAAATTAGTAGGTACCTCATGGGGCCGTTAGAAAAATAGCCTCCGTGTTCTTTTTTCAGCTTTGTGCGATGCATTGAATCAGGAGTGAGGCCGTCAAGGTCGCTGTTGCTTTGGTTTCTTTGCCAAATGTAAAGGATTGTTTCTCACCAGCTGAATCTCGTTTTGGAACAATGAACCACTGGGGTAAAGTCTGAAAGTTTTTATCATATTTTCTCACGTCTTAAATTTGCTGCCTTTACTGACTCCATTTTCTACTCTTGGCCTTCTTGTGTGGGCTTCTACTTTCCCAAAACCGACATTATTAAATCGTATTCTCTGTCAAAATATTGCTGTAATACTTTCTAACTAGCTTCTGGCAGAAAAAGTAGACCAGTTTTATGGCAGTTGTTGTTTTCCTAACCTCTCCGTGTGTAGTACACTACAATAAAAAGTCAGGTCAAACATGCTTACTGGGGAAAAAAAGGCCACACTTTTCTAATATGCTCAAACGTATGTGGACACCCTCCCATTACACCCATGTGATTGCTGAACATCTCGTATCAAAACCATGGGCATTAATCTGCTGCTATAACAGCCTCCACTCCCCTGGGAAGACTTACGACCAGATTTTGGAGCCTGCCTGCAGGGATTTGTTACCACAAGAGCATTAGTGAGGTTGGGCACTGATGTTGGGCGATAAGGTCTGGCTTGCAGTCGGCGTTCCAGTTCATCCCAAAGGTGTTGGATGGGTTTGAGGTCAGGGCTGTGTGCAGGCTAGCCACGTTCGTCTACACCAGACTGGGAAAACCATTTCTTTATGGAGCTGGCTATGTGCACGGGGGCATTGTCATGTTGAAACAGGAAAGGGCCAAACACAAACTGTTGCCTCAAAGTTGGAATTGGAAGTTAGTGAAAAGGCTCATATCGATACAAACTTTTATATGGGTTGTAATTTGTTTGCATTTGTGTCCAACATTTGCAGTTGTGTATGTAGTTTGGAGGAAAGAGACATCTGCTAACAGATGAGTGGTTCCCAACCTTTCTGGCTTGAGACCCCTTAAAACGAAGCAACGCTGTTGTTTCCAGTTCAATAAAAGGGTGATTATTCATCATCAGATTTATTTATTCATTTAAATACATTTTAGAGGTTGAAAGGGTAAAATTACAACAATTTCTGAGAAAGTCTAAAAAAATAAATCAGATTTTGTGCAGCAGAAAATGTAACTTTCCTATCCTGTTAATCATTTTGCGACCCCTCAGATTTGTGTTGCATCCAGTGGTCCCCGTGGTCCTGACCTCCCAAATTGTTCAAAAATAAGTTTTAAATGTAGCTGAGTGATAGGAAGTATAACAAAATATTCTGATTCAAAGTCCATAAGATCCACATATTTAACATGACATCTGTTGCTTTGGCTTGTTAACTTCTGGCTCGTTAGCTCGCCAACAAAGCTGATTTTTGCTGTAAGAATTGCTTCTCAGTGTGAATCTATAATGGACATGCATTACTCATGTCTGCAGGGAAAACAGTCAAAGAGGAGCCACTGTTTCCCACCCATGAACAGAGAACACCGGAAGATCATCCACGAGCTGGCCGAGGTCTACGTCGTGGAGAGCGTGAGCTACGACAGCGAGCCCAAACGCAACGTGGTCATCACGGCCCAAAAGTAAGACTTCACTCAAAACAGTAACACACATGAATATGTTTGCAAAGACACACAGCCTGGATACCTTCATGACAAATAAAAAGTGTTGATTGTGGATTTGACGATGCATGCTCACTCTCAGGGGGAAGTCGGCCTGTCCAAACTCAACGCTCACGTCACTGATAGAGCGAGAGACGGCTGCGAGGGCCCCTCCTCCCATCGCTCATATCAAACAGCACAGCAGCAAGTAAGTCTTCTTCTGTGGTTAAAGACACTGTTCTGTAACTAGAGGGTCACAAACCTAAATGTCACAGGAGTGTCCTTAAACATCACATTGAATTATCAACTTTTTATCATATGTTTGTCCTTAACGTTCTTGTTTCAGATTTTACTGCCTGCTTTTGACTCACCTTTGTCTCGATTCTCCTCCTAGGCCCGCCAGTGGAAGCACCTGGTCGAAGATGGTTAAGGAAGAGCCTGTGATAGATTATTTTGATGTCCAGGACTAAAATGAGGCCAAAACAAAAAAAGAGGGATAGAGAAAACCTCAGGATCTACTCATAAACATCAGTCTACACCTGTCAAAAAAGCCAGAATAACCTTTTTCCATTTGTGTTCATCAAAGTTCAACAAGAATTCCTCTGATAAATCCTCAAATAAAATTGTGTTTGGAAATATCTCTTTAAGATGTGATTGCCTCCTGGGAATACCCTAACTTGGTATATCTAGGAGGAGGAATTGAATGAGTGCTGAGTGTTCCCCTTGAATTTAGGTATTAAAGTCGGTCGAGCCTTGCACAGATTCTGAAGATGGATCATTTTGAAAAGCTCCTGATTGTTTTCTTTGCCTCCTTTGTATGCAGCCTGTCCCTCACAGAACCCAACTTAATAAAAAGTAAATTCTTCCTTATATTAAAGGACACAATTGTTGATGTGATTTTAATACATGAGCTGTAATATCCAATCACTCCTCCATAAGAACAGCTCATATCTCAACAGCAGGTGCTTCCTCAGATTGAGCTCTCTGGTTTAAGATTCTCAAACTGTGTGCCAGAAAACAAATGTTTCAGCCATGGGACATCTTTTGTTCTTTCTGCTGGTGCTGGTAGTAAACCTCTGCTGATTGAGTTTGTGGGTGGGTATGAGTGGGCTGCACTGCGGAAAGAAAGCTTTGTTTGAAACACGGCTATGACCCAGATGTTGTGCTGCACTTTCTGAAAACTATTCCTTGGTTTAAAACAAAAAAAAAAAAGGAATTTCGAGGTCAGTTTCTCAGAACTTCTGGACCTGATAGGGATTCATGTCTTCTTCAAGGACGCTTAAACAGGGAGGATATCGGTCAGCTTGACAGTGTTGAACCTGATGGACAGTTTCAGCGCCGCCCCTGCAGCCGGAGAGGTTAAGAGTTTAGATGCTGACTCAGATTTGAGTCACAAATATGCTGAAATAACAGACTGTCCTGCACTGACTTGACACTTCCAGATGTTTAGTTTGTGTTCACTTATGACGCAAGCACTTTTTTTCTTGTTATTAAACCCTTACAGTCCACTACTCAGACATTTTGAGCTCTGCAGTTTGTGTGTGTTTTTGCTGATTTCAAGAGACGTAATATAAAGGCACAGAGATTCCTTTGCTTTTCTTTTGTGCAGTTTTTTCAAGAAACGTATGCATATGAACTGGATGTCTTCTCACCTAGAAATGACACATTTCCTAAAATCCCTTATACTGTACAGCCTGAACTAATTTGCTTATATATCATTGCGGTTAAATGATATAATCTTTCATGCTGTAAAAAATAGTATGTTTCTCATATTTTGTAGAACAGTCTTTACAATATTCCTTCAGTGTTGATAACATTTTCATGCTTGTTCTCATTTTCTCATATCAGTATATTTCTGCAGCATTCCTACATGGACTTGTAGTTTATTGCAATAATTTTCCAAATCCCAAATGTCATATTCCCCTTTTAGATACCACTGTCTGATCAGACATCCTTTATAAAGAGTTGTAACTAATGGCTTCATTAATGGTTAATATATCATTTACTCATGCTTTATAGATAAGTTATAAATATAAGTCAATAATAGGAACAGAAAACATAGCTAGCTCTACATTAAACTATCTATACAGTATACACTAATGTTGGTAATCAGTTAATAGATTAGATAGATAGCCCTTTTCCAGAAGGTAAGTGACCAAGGGGATTTTTCACAATCTGGCAACCAAAGGTTATCCGTAATAATGGCTTATAGCTGCTCTATAAAGCATCAGTAAATTATTAATTAAACGGTTTATAGTTACAACTTACAAACCCTTTATATAAAGGGTGCCTTATTACAAAGTACTACAGTTCTCTTGGATAGGGATCTGCTCCTCTAGTAAAGAGGTTTTATTCAGTGCTTCACTGGGACCAGTGTTGGTTCTTGCAGTGCGCATATAATTACAACCTTTGCTAAACGGAGAATAACCTGTAGTCATCATTTCACACTCCTTTTGTTCAATCTTTCGTCGGACAGCAGCCCCCTAAAAACCCGCTCATGAGGATAATTTGATGACACTCCCTGCCACTGGTGATTTTTCATTATATCGGCTCTCCGGCAGAGACCGCGCCTGCGCTCCAGCTCCCTTCCGAACAAGGCTTCACCAATCCTGGCTCTGGCTCCATCCCCGGCTCGGCGTCTCACAGGCCAGTGCTAATAAGTCGCCTAGCTGTCCAGTAATGGGGAAGTGATAGGGAGACGCCGCTGTCTGAAAGCCGTGAGGAAGTTGAGGAGTGAAGGGAAGCTCCGCGCTGCGCCGGACCGGACATCTCCACAGAGACACATCCTACAGTTGCTGTTGTTGAGTAGCCTAAAAAAGCGCATAGTGATGGAGAGAAAGGTATGGATGCTTATGCTACCTTGTGTTACATTAGCACATTTGTTGTATTCCACATCACTTTGCCTCGCTGAGTCTGCGCTGCACAGTATCCGCATCCACCATTAAAACTAGTCTTTATATTTTTTCTTTATCCTGTAGGCGCGTTGCCAGCCGGATTAGTGCGCACCGGAGTTTTTTCCTCGTCTGGCTGTAATTTATTGTGCATCTAAAAAAATAAAAAAAATAAAAAAAGGATTAATTTCCATCTCATGGTGTAGGCTGTTTGGGCTTATTCCGAGGCGTACAGTCGCATGGTGCACAATGTTTTAGAGAATACTGAGCAGGGAGTGGGGTTGTGGTTGGGAATATTTAAGGGGACTGTAGTCTACAGTAGCTGTGTCTGCATCATCACACAGCACACTGTATAGTTGCAGCACCTCACCCCTCCACCTCCACCTCCCACCCCTCCCCGTTTTCCAGCCGACGCAGACACCAGCGCGGCTTGTTAACCTTGACTCGTGTGGGAAACAGACACTTGAGGAGTAATACGAGGGGATGCACGCACGGTGAAGCCCCACCGAGTGTGCGGACCATCCACTTACCTCTTTACGCATTCCTTTAATTCAATCCCCGTCACCCCCCTCCCCTCTCTCTCTCTCTCTCTCTCTCTCTCTCTCTCTCTCTTCCCTCCCCTCCCTCCCCCCTACACAGTAATATAATGGTGCTTCATGTCGGGCTGTTAGTGCCCCCACAAGTCTGCAAGTGTGTTTAGGATTCTTGCAGGAAAAGTTTCAGTTTCACTGTGTTAATCTGCTGGCAGGCTGTGGGTACACATAGCAGCAGGAGAGGAATTTGGGGTGTACAGTTAGAGCCAGATCAACTTTTGCTGATCCAAAGGAAAATCTAATTTTTATATTCCAGCTGTAGCCTGCAATATATTCACTTCTGTTGGAACTAAATCTGCTATTTGACTGTTTATGGAGCCTTAAAGTCCACATAGAGAAGCCTCTAAACTCTGTATTAAAGGAATAGTTTGACATTTTGCAGCCACTTAGCCTAGTTTAGCATAAAAACAAGAAATCTCACTAACACCTTATAATACACCAAATAAAACAAAAAAGTGTAGTTTTTATACTTCCGTTTTTGTACTAATCGAACAAACAAGATATAACATGTTGATTAATGAACTTAAGATGCGCTGGTAGGTGGATTTTGTTACCTTTGGACAGAGCCGGGCTAGCTGTTTCCCTCTATTTCTTTATATTTACTGTACCGACATGAGAGTGGTGTCAATCTTCTCATCTAACTCTGGGTAAGACTGCGAAAAAGAATATTTTCCCAAAATGCTGAACTATTCCTTTAAAAATATGTTGAATATTGGGCATTGCTCATGAATCATATGTAGGTTTAGTGACTGCACGGCTTTTTTTGCTTATGATTTCTGCCTCCCAAGGATCCACAACTGTTGCTCTGTTTAACATATTTACTGTATTACATTAGGAAAAGTACATTTTGTGCATGTCAGTAAAACTAAAACCTTAGAGAAGCTGGAGAATGCTGAAGACTTTCATTCAGCATGTGTTTGGGTTTTATTTGATGAGGCATTCATGCTCGTATAATAACTGAGAGTGTGTTGTCACTGAATTCATTGCACATTTTAAAGTTTTTTCTCAGGTTTCAGCCTCTCTTTCTCTATCTTCCCTGCTCTGGTTTCATGTACTGAGTGCTCATGTACTGTTGAGTTATGGAGGACTTGGTGACTCAGCTGCCTGCTGATTTCAAAGAGCACCATCACATGCACTTCAGTTTGATGACACAGGCATTTGGGTGCAATTAGTCAACAAAGAATATTGCATAACCACTCCACATAAGAAAATTGCTGCCTGAGTGTTGGTTTTCCATAGATTTAGTCCCTCAGAAGTCATTCCATTCATTGTTTCCTGTGTGCAAAGACTTTGTCCAGATAGGGTATACATTAAATTTCCATGCAATGGTGCAGGAATGTCCTACCTCTTTTGCTTTTTCTATCTGTTCAGTGTTACTCTGCATTATGGCCTGTATAGAAAGCTTGAGAGCTGCTCTACACTTGAGTTATTTTGTGATTTCTTTTCAATTGTGGCATGAATACTGAGATGCTTTTTCAACTTAATGTTTGCTGTAGAAGTGGAACCTTGTCGGGGATACAGGCGCGCTCTCTCTACGAAAGGAATAGGACTAAAATAGCTCAATTTCAAACCGCAGTCTTCCCTGACCCAGCTGCTGGCACAGATATTCCCTTCAGTATAAAGGAAAGGAGAACAGTCCCATTAGTATGCAAGGTGCCGTCACAGCTCCTGAGGTCTGATAGAGGATCAGAGGATCAGCTCCTTTTACAGTCTGCTGAATGCTTGACCTGGCTTTTTAAGGAAAGCCGCACAGGAACCCCCCTCGCTCCCCTCACACACACACACACACCCCCCCCGGTCAATCTGTTCAGTCATGTTTGAAATTTAGTTTGGGAGACTCATCAAGGTCAATCAATGTTTCACTGAGTGTACGGTTTCAGCTCCAGAGTTTCTCATAAGTTTGTCAGTCTTTATTTTTTTCACACCGTGTCTGTGATGTATTGATTAGACTGACTGGAAGTTGCACACATTTGGCTCGGTTTCCTAAATAGCAGGTCGCCCAATTAGACGTCCCCTAGCTTTGTGTTTTGTGTTATTTGCAGGGATAAATGGACAATGGAGCACTTCCTTTTTTGGCGGGTGAGGAATGTGCTGGGCTCGATGGTGGAAACAAATGAGCTTACAGGAAAACTTTATTTATTTCACTAAATATTGGAGCTGAAACGTTTAGCGATTAAATGAATGGTCAGTCGACAGTAAATTAATCAGCAACAATTTTGATAATCAAGTAATCATTTCAAAAAACATTTCATGGCAAAAATGCCTAGAAAATGTGAAGATTTGCTGCTTTATTAATCTTATATGATATTAAATTAGATATATTTGAGTTTTGGACAGTGTGTCAGACAAAACAAGCTACCGGAAGACATGTTCTTTAGCTCTGGGAGAATTTAATGTCCATTTTTCACAATAATATATAATAATTGATTAGAAAATGTCTGCATGATTCATCAACAATGAAAATATGAATTAGTTGCAGCCCTACTAACTTAATATTATACAGGCTTATTATCATTTTTACCATTACTACCAATATAATATCTAAAATACTGCAGTAAAGCAATGCATCCTTTGACCGGGACACAATGCAACATGTACTGTGCAGCTCTGGCATGTTTTACACAGACGTGCAGTATACTTACAGCCGCAATACTGAAGATGAATTTTATACAATTTACAACCTATAAACACCACTTTCACACAGCCCTCTGAACCTCCACTGTGTCATTTCCAGAGTGAGATTATAGATTTTTGTGGTTTTAAGTCGAGCACTTTGTAACCTAATAATCATGTCGTCCAGTGTTTTTTTAATCACTGTTATCTTACCTAAAGCACTAGCTGTGGTAGGGGTTTTTTCTCAGTTGCATATTACTCCCATTCATAATGTAGAGTTAGCTGTCTAATGAGATTGTGCGCTCGACTCAGAGACAAACTGTCTGGGTCCTAATGGTGCTACAGTTCACCGAGCGGCTGGTTGACCCATTTAGATGTTAACGCTCAATACTGCACCGTTCTCTGTTGTGGAGAGTCAATATACCCCAATGTAACACATGCAGCAATGTTGCATTCGTGTGTATGTTTATGTCACGGCCAGCACAAATATATGCACCTTCCCTTTCAGTTGCAAAAGCTTTTAATGGTTTATATAAAGGTGCACGATCACAAAATGATTTCAAAGAGATTAATGAACTTTTTTTTTTTTTTTTAATTTTCTAATCTGGATCAAGCTTTAATGAATGTCTGTATCATTGGTTTTCCCAGAAACACTCGTGCACAATATGTTTCAGGGCTGCAACCAACAATTATTTTCGTTATCAATTCATCTGCTGATTATTTTGTCAGTTAATCAGCCCGGAAATAATTCATCCCAAGGTGAAATCTTCAAATTGCTTGTTTTATCTGATCATCTGGCCAAAGATAATACATGTACTGTCACATAAAACAAAGAAAAGCAGCAAATCCTCACATTTAAGAAGATCGATTAATAAATAGTTGCCGATTCATTTTCTGTTGGTTGACTAATTGATTCATGAGCTAATCGTTTCAGCTCTTGTGTGTGTTTCTTACCCCAACATACACAGGGAAGATCAGAAATTCAACTGTTACGTGTTGGAACAGGTAGCTACCGTGGGATTGAGGAATATGAACATTTGTGTGGTTATTCATGAAACTGAAAGTGGATTTTATTTGGTTTTATATTGTCCTTTATACCATAACTCATGTGTGTGAAGTTATTAAAGGGAACTGAAGAGATGGTTATAATTTACTTCAGTGGCTGGGATGAGCTAAAATGGCTGCCTCACTTCGGTTTCATCTTGTTGTCTCCTGTTTTTATTTATTGAGCGGCACCTGGAAATTGTTACAGTGAGGTGACACATGTGGTAAAAGTAGTTGTTGTTTATTGCGTTGTCCACACACAAATGCCCAGATCACATGGACTTTGAAGACACCAACAACACTGTTGCAGTGGTGAGAGGAACTTCTTACATACAAGATTACATTGCAAAAACAAAGAGCTTAGTCTCCTCTCTCAGGAATAGACATAAAACAGTCTCATAACACACAAAGCCTTTTCTCTTCAGAGACACCATTTAACCTGCCTGTCTCTATCATGGTAATGGACCTGAACATAACTGTGCACATGACTTTTGGTTATATAACATACATTTCTACACTTTAGATAGAGACAATATATGTATGTGTATTGGTTTAGGTGTATGTGAAAGTACAGTACATGTGCATACACAGTGTTAGCACCAATTTGTGCCGCTCATGTATAACCATTACAGTCGAGTCACAGAGCTAATCATCCAATTAAAAAAATAGATAGCAGTGTTTTTGGACATTTTGGACTGAACCACTGTTCTGAAGGTATTTCCAAAATCCTTAAAGAGTCTTCTAACCATCTGGATGGAAAATACTCCATCTGTTGCACAACAAGAATTATATTTTTTAAACCTGTTTCCTAAATTGCGACTCTGTTTTCTAATCCAAATGAAAATGGTAGCCGTAAACAACATATGTCTTTGCTCAATTTGTACGTAAACCAAAATGTTACTTTTTTATATTAGTATATATTGATGTTACTTTTCAAATATTTTATATTTTTACAAAAAGGACATGTGGTATTTCAGACTACCTGGATTAGGAAGACAGTGTTTGCTTTTGTAAGTTTTCTAAGGTTTTTCAAAGATTAATTTTTTAGAAAATCCAATCCTTGGCTCTGTGACTCACATGTAATAGTAATACACGAGAGGCACAAACTGGGGTTAATACAGTATGTGTGTACTTATAGATGAATATCTCTAATTGCTACCTGGATCCTGAGGGTGTGGATCTCCTTTTTGACATAAAAACGCATTCATTTCATTCATTTCTTGTGCAGACACGGTAGCAGCTGATTTTTCAGGCCACCCCTCCGCCTCCTCTGTATGCTTCTCCTCTTTATGTCTGATTTTCATCTGTTGGATTTGGAAGTCGTCTCGATACGGCCCTGCACATACCAATCCTGCCCTCATTCTGTCGCCTCTCTCTCCCATCCTGCACAGGCAGAGTGGTGCTGAAAGATCAGGGCTAATACTTATTATTATTCTGCCAGTTTTATTTTTCATCCCGTGGTAGTTGGGTCGGGTTTATTCATGGAAAGTGACTGTTTTTCTCTGTATATTTGTGTCAAAGTTGACCCTGGTGACCTCGGCGCTGACTAACACGGCGAACTGAAGCCTTTTCTGTCTCCAAAAAAACAAACAGGGATTTCTTTTTAGTTTTGCACTTTAAGCTCTGGAATAGTTCCTTGCTCAGTTCACCAGCTGCTGCTCCAGTTTTGAAGTCACTGCGGTTGGCGTTGCTCTCAACCGATTGGCTGCTAGCTTTGGGGCGCAAGGCAGATTATCCTGTTGTCATGGCTACAGCAAACAGGAAATGTCCCGAAGCAGGTAACGCTTCAGGCCTTGTTCCGGTGTGTTGTTCGTTGCTTGCGGGGAAACTCGGCTCATTACTGTTGCTCCGTCTTTCCATCTGCTCCCACAATGCCTCCTTCTCTTTTTTTTCAGGGCGGTGGGAGCAGCCCAGGAGCTGAACCATAAACACTGTCTGGAGATGCTTTGTCCCAAACAAGCCCTAAAATCCAAGGTCGACCCTAAACTCCTTATCTGCGGCTTCTTAGGTTAGGTGCTTAACATAGCGCTGCCGCTTTGTGCAACCTCATTCGCCTATTTCCTCGCAGTATATTGTACCAAATCACTTTGATCACAAAATATCAGCAGATGCCCTATTATTTTCAGCCACCATGGGAGACCCCTCTCTCTCTCTCCGTAGGTTCCTCTTCATTACACATGCCTGGCTGCAAGAAATCGCCCCTGAAATGTACTTCTCCACTCCTTAATCCCCCTCAGTGAAGGTGCAGGTCTGCGTGCTTTTGTAGTGTCCCTTTGATGGTGGCTGATGGCCATTGAGTAGCTTTCTGAGAGCTCTGGCCTTTAAGCAGCTTGAGCTGGGTTTTGTGTGCAGCTCTTAAACTGAAGAAAGAGAAAAAGAGAGGGGCCCAGCAGTGGGAGGGAATCAGACTTTACTCCATGCCTTCAGTAAAGTCCATATTCCCCCTAGTGCACCCCATCTGTCTGTGACAATAACGTTGACGAGGGCAGGTTCGTGGTTTCTGGTATGTAAACGTTGCCACTGGGAACTGCGCGTTATAAATCAGCACCGGTATACGTTTTTATTCCTTGTATACTCCCTCTCTTTCTCTTTTTCCTCCCTCTCCGGGCTTAATTGTTAAAGATTGCAGAAAAAGTGGCCCAAACCATCATTGTATGGATTTTTCTTCCTTCCTTTCTTGCTCTCTGCTCAGCCTATTGTTGTCGCACATCACCATCATCGACTCAACAGAGCAAAGCAATCAAATTACCGTTACCTTCACCAAGCTTTTCTTACCAATAATGAACTTCATATTGTGTGTCTATTTTAGAAAAGATGAAAGAGATTGATTGATTTTTATAATTAACTCTGATATTTCAACCACTTCAGGATCTTTGACTGAATGCAGCACTTTTCATGTAACTATGATTATATACACCAGCAGTTCCCAACCTTTTTTGGCTTGAGACCCCTTAAAGACCCTGAAAATCTGTGTGTCTTACTATGAGTGATGCTGTCCTACATTAACACACACTTTATGCCAAAGTTAGAACACTTTTTTGGTTATTTCATAGGAGAGATTTTTGCGTTTCTGTTTTCATCCTCGCTTTTCTCACTGGTTTAAAGTGGGCGGGGCTCCGTTGGAAAAAGGTGATGTCATGTACATGTGCACCAATCAGACTTTAGCAACATTTGAATCAAAATCTGATGACAGTTGTTTGCTCGTGTTGCCTGCGCAGTCAGTAAAATCTGTTTAACTTTTAATAAATAATACCAAGGATGTTTTTTTTCTGAACTTTAACTTTGATTTTTGCTTATTTATTAATGAATATTTAATGTTATAGGGGGGAAAAATATTTTTCAGGGGCTTTAAAATGCAGCAAAGTCTACCTGTGATTTTAACCTTCACAGTAGAGGTGCAGCGATTAGTCGATGAATTGATTAGTTGATCAACAGCAAAATTATCAGCAACTATTTTGATAATCGATTAATTCTTCACTTTTACATGCAAAACTGCCAAATATTACTTTAGTTCCAGCATACTTATAATATATACTGTATATTTACTATATACATATGTAGATATATGTAATTTGTGAGTATTTGTCTGTTTTATATCACTGTACACTTAATATTTTTGGGTTTTGGGCTCTTGGTCAGACAAAACAAGTCAGTTGTAGATGTCACCCTGGGTTTCTGGAGTACTCTGATCTGCATTTTTCACTTTTATCTGTCATTTTATAGATCAGACGATAATTCGATATTGAAAGTAACTGTTAGTTGAAGCCCTGCTCCACAGATTGTGTCATTTTGAAGGGTTTTATAAAGGCTTGAAGAGGTGAAAGTGTCCAGTATTTCAAACTGGGGGGTCCTTGGTTGGGATCCAGTGCTATACACTGTAAAATAATAATGCAGCCAATATTGCAGGTCAGAAAACCAACTACACAGTTTGCACACTGTATTGTATGAAGCATGACTCTAAGTAGGAGTTATTTGTCTCCCTCTTGTGGCCAAATAAGGAAGTGAAGAATTAAAAAAAAAAAAAAAAAGACATTAAAAGATGCTTAGAAAATTAAATTGGTTGAGCAGTGATTAGAGTTTGGTTCCTGCAAAAAACTACTTATACGTTTTCATGCTTTATGATGCCTTATGTTCATCCATTTGTGCAATCAGGCCCTGAACATGGATCCCTCCTCCCCTTCAAACAGTCAGCACCCCCCTCCCGGGCTGTTTGCTCCCTCTGTTGGTCATGAATAATACTACTGCTGCTCCCTTACCCCCTGTTAGCCCCCCTCTACCCCCCTGTCTGCTACACACTGGGACATTACCATTTGGTGAGACTGACTGGCTTTGGTGAGGGAGACGGTGGGGGTCCGGCAGGGGGTACTCCTGCGCTCAAGGCTCCCCTTTGCATCGACCGAGCTGCTGGATCTCTTTGTTATCGCTGAACCCACGTGCCGTTGCCGGAGAGACGGGAGATTGGCACAATCTCAGAATCTGCGTGGATAACCTCGCCGGGTTGAGCTTTTTTGACCTTGCAGGAAATTGAGACACACACTTTGTGCGCCTGTACGATTAATATATTTAAAGCTTGCATCACATGTTATGTAATACAAGGTTAATCTAATGCATAGTGTCAATGTGGACAGATGTCGTTGCAGTAGGTGACTGCAGGGAGGACGCAGATGGATTGAGGCAGCAGTGAGACATTTTGCTGAGGAGGTTTGGGTTCTTTATGTTCCTCAAAGCCTCCCAGACTGGATTAATGACAGCAGCAGTACACTCATATCAACAGCAGGTGTCGCCACCAAGCAAAGCAATGCTACAAGCTGTCAGCAACACATGGGAGGGCCAGCTTTTGTCTATCGATAGGTCGATTCCAATAATCAGGGGTGTGAAGGTCATATATTTTGATCCTGAATTGCTTCTCTTCCAGCTGCTCCTTTAGGTATTAATCCTCACTTTTCTGTCAGTAATGGTGTCTCTATGTGTATTGGATAATATGCGTGCATAAAAACAGCTTGGGTGCCTTTAGACGTCTCTGAGGGATGGCGCATCCTCCAGAAGGTCATGACCCCTGGCCCAGAGGTCACAGACCCACTAACCAGCTGTCCACACAAAAACAGCAGAGCTTTCCTCAGTTGATCAGATGTTGATCAGAACTGGAGCAACACCCCCTTTCCTAACACACACACACACACACACACACACACACATATATATATATATGCCTCGTGCTATTTTTAAGGAACCAGCCTGTCAGAATGTGGTGATAATTGAAGGGCAGATTTTTGTGCTGCTTTGCGTCAAAGCTTTCTATCAACTGCTAAAACTATTGAGAGTAATTTCCTTTCTACTCTGACACCTGGTTCGACACTTTCCTGACGTTTTCACACCGGCAGAACAGAGGAAGAGGAGACAACAACGACAATATGCCGTCTTGTGTCACAAGCCAAGCCCCCTTTGAATCTGCCCCACTTCACCTCCTTTGTCATTCAAATAACCTCATGAATATTTCACTCCCCTGATCTGACGGCTGGAAGAAAGAAGGGAGGGAGAGAAAGAGGGGCTGGGGCACAGGGAGACATGAAAGAGTCATAATCTTCAACGTGGCGAGGTTTTAGCCAGAGTAATGACCTGTGTGGCGACGGGCAAAGCTCGGGCTTGTGTGTAATTGGAGTGTGAGATGGCATCACAACCTAAAAATGACACCACACACACACACACACACAGAAACAGTCAGTGTGTGTACTTCTGCTGTACCTCAATAAGTCTTCTGTCTAGCAGGGGATGGTGGGGTCTTTTCACCCGTTTTTTTTTTTTTTTGGCTTTCTGCATTTTGAGAAGAAATCTTTAAGAAAAGCAGCCTGCGAGAAATCACAACAGAGTCTTATTACACGTGTCAAGTGACACAGTCACCTTGCTGTTCAGACCAGCCTGCTTGTTTGCCATTACACTGTAGCCACAGCCTGAATGTAGCCTCTGAGGCGACTACTGGGTGAAAGGTAAAGCTAATAAGGCGAGTGGAGGAAATACTCCTAACCTATGAATGCACTCTGACAAAGGCCAGCCCAGAAACACAGGAAGTGAAGGTGCTCTTGACGCGGCCTTCTCCCTTTGTGAAGTGTCTGTAGAGCACATTAGCTCGCCTGTTGTGAGAAATGCTTTGCCCTCAAAGGCAAACAGACGAGTATAATTTTCCCCTGACTTTGCTTCCTTCCAGTTGAGAAAATAACACCACCCTCCTCCTCCTCATCATCATCACCACGTCATGGCTCCATCATATATGGCAGTTTATGTGTGTACACATGTGTTAATGATATGCAGCAGTGGTCCCTTTAAGAGCCCAATGTCTTTTTTTTTTTTTTTTTTTTTGAGACTGAGCCCAGGACTCGGAGCTCTGTGTGTGCTGACCGTGGCCTCTGGGTTGGTCACTAGGGGGAAGCTGCAGCAGCAGAGGAATGGCTAACTGACTCTAACCTCCCCAGCCCCCGTTCAGACCAAACGGCAGCCTCGCCGCGCCGCATGCCCTTATCTACCAATGGAATGCAACAGCTGTGCGGGGGAGCGGCAGGGTGGGCTGGCTGAAACCCCCCTGCCAGACCCCCGCACAGCACTCCCCCTCCACCTCCAAGCGACGTGCCGGGCTCCTGAAAGGCAGCTCAACTAAAAAGTGAGCTAGACACAGTGAGAGACTCGGCAGGGCTGCTGCACATTCAAAATAGAGTCAGAGGGAGGGAAGAGAGAGAGAGAGAGAGAGAGAGAGAAGGAGAGTCAGGGACAGGCAGTGCTGAAAAGGAGAGCACAAAGAGAAGGAAAGTGGAGCAGGGGAGGGGAACAGGAGGCTGGGTGAAGGGAGAGGGAAAGACAAAAGAAGGAGAGGGGAGACATAGCAGGGTGAACGGAGGGGACTGAGCAAATGGCTACGGAGGAGACGGCGGGGGGAGCCAGGAAAGCCACCAAGAGCAAACTGTTTGAGTTCCTGGTCCATGGAGTGGTGAGTGGCGCTGTCCGTCATTCCCGTGAAGGGAGCTGGGCTCTGGCATGCATCTGTGTGTGTGTGTGTGTGTGTGTGTGTGGTTGTGCGTGAGTCGGCGCAGCAGCAGCAGCAGCAGCAGCAGCGGTCTGTGTGTGTGAGATAGCTGGGTAAAGCTGGCCATGTGAAGGTTATTTCCAGCCCCCCCCCTCCAACCCACACCCCCCCACCCCTAGATCCCAGCCTGTTAGGAGATGGCTTGAGAGAACAAGAAGTGGAGCAGCATGGATGGATGGAGCTGAGCAGGAGAAGGATGGGGAGCAGAGCTTTTCTTAAGACAAAAAAAACAAAAACAAGAAAGGATAATTGTAGGAATAGAAGCTAAGCAGCAGCAGCAGAAAGCAGCCAGCTCCCCCTTTGGCTAACAGAGGAGCACAGTGAAGAACGCTTCCCTGGGAGTCACAGACAAGAGGGGGGAAATGACGAGTCCACTCACAACAACACAGTCAGAGTAGCCTTCCAGGCAGCGTGTTGTTGCTTGGTGGAAGGATTTGAACCTGTAAGGTCACGAGACGAAACGGACGTAGTAGCGTAGACGGAGCCGAGGCAGACGGCCAATCCTGGAAATCATGCAGAACAATCAGTCCATTCATGTGAAGCTAGCATGAAATGTCAAGTCAAGTGTTGCTCACGGTTAGAGGTTAGGCAACTGTTACCAGGAGCCTCATACTTTACATTAATACCAGAACATGGAGTGCAGTTTGTTTTAGTAATGAGCTGAATGAATTTGAGGGGTGAGGATGATGCGAAAGTCTCAGTCAGTCAGTCGGTGGCAGTTTTCCTGTTGAAAGTTTTAGCAGATGTGGCTTTGACATTGACTCAAGTGTGTAAATAAACTGGTCCTTTCTTTGCTTGTGATCTATTAATATGATCGGTCTACTTGTGACCTCTCGTCATAGGTTTCATGTCCATGAGTTCAATTTCAGATTTTTTAAATTTGAATATATATATATATATATATATATATATATATATATTTTAGGGCTGCAACTAACAATTATTATTATAATTAGTCTGCCAACTATTCTTTTGATTAGTCGTTTACAGTGTTCACAACTTCCTAAAGCTCAAGGTGACATTTTTAAATGTTTTGTTTTGTTTCTTTTACTATCTCCTACCCTGTTATTCATCTGGCGACCATTTAGATTAATCACGTCCCGAGTTTGGAAAGTATTATTTCGTCATAAATGTCCATCTCATTCTGGAGATATTAAATTGAACGTCTTAATCCTCAAGTACATTGAGAAGGTCAAAAACACTGTCTGGTATTTATTTGTTCAATCGAAGAAGGATTTCCCGTTCTCACATTGTTTAATTTGAATAAATGTATATTTTGGGGCATTTTATGCCTTCAGTAGAGAATTGATAGCAGAGAGATGACAGGAAGTGAGGGGATGGACAGATGGGGAACGACCAGACTTGAACCTGGGGATGCCGTGGGTCATGGTTGGTGCTAGGGAGCCTTTTTCAATAATTTTTAGAGGCCTGAAGAGGTAAAAGTACACAAGAAAAACACCAAGTTTAGAGAAAAGTCCAAAAAAAGAATCTGAATTTAGTTTTTATTATTTTCTACCTCAAAAATCAACTGGCGACACCTTAAAATCATCTTACGACCCCCTGTGGGGTCCCGACCCTCAGTTTGGAAAGTAGTTTCTAGAGCTGAAACAATTTGTAGAGTTAACACATCATTAATCTGCAATTATTTTGATAATCCATGAGTCATTTTTTATTTACTGGTTGTGGCTTCTCAAATGTGAATATATAGTCTGGTTATTTGGGTTTTGGGCTGTTGGTCAAACAAAACAAACAATTTGGGTTTTGGGGAATTGTGTTGGACATCACAATTTTCTGACAGTTTATAGACCTGACAATTAACAGAGAAAGTGATCAATGATGACGTAATTCCTGCATCATAAAGGTCATCTCATTCTGGATGTGGTTTTTAGTTTCCGCTGAACTGAATTTCACCTTTGCACAGATCCTGAAACTTGGCATCGCTTCCTAATCCTCAAGTACACAGAGAAGGTCAAAAAGACTTTGTGGTATTTGTTTGTCAAATCCTTTAATGTCTTTAAACAACAGAACCAGCTTGACTAAGTTCTGATTTTAGGGTGAAAGTCCATTTTAATCAGTGCTGATGTTGGACGTAGTGACACCAGGTAGATTTATACACTGGAACAAGATGAGGTATTGTCTCTTTGACAGGAGCGGTCATTACAGGGGCTTTGCTGCTGAAGCCCTGCACACAGAGACAGACTTTAGGAAACAATGGACCAGGTGATTGATGAGCCAGATGAGTGTGTCCTCTCAACAGACCAATTAACCTTGATGAGACTCTGGCTGCTCCAAGCCAAATATTTCCCTCTGCTTATTTTCTCTCATGCCTGCCCCCCCCTCCTCTTTCCTCTTTCTCTCCCCCACATTTTAAGATGGAAAAGTCTTGTTATAATAGTTGCGGCAGGTTCCTCGCTGTGTGTACTGCAGAATGAAGAAATATTTATACTATGGGATATGGGGATGATTCGGCACACTTTGTTCGCTTGTGGTGAGGGATGACGTTTCCTTTCCCCTCGTGGGACGAATGAAGCAAGAAAGCTTTTATGCACACAGAAACATACATGTACAGATGCATTTACACACTCAAGATTATATATATAAAAGCACACTATATGCAAACATTGTTGTGGTTACCGAAGGTCGTAGTGTTCCTGCCTCCCAGCAGCAGTGTGTGTGTTGTGGGGGAGAGTGTTTGGCCGAGGTCTCGTTCTAGGACTGATGGGTGGGCTGAAGGCCTGGCTGAGGTCTCTTCCTCTTTCTCTCTCATTATCTGCTTTACCCCCCCCCGCTGTGTTACTTTTCTGGCTCGTGTGTGTGTGTGGAGGTCAGCGAGGGCCGCGGTGATGAGAAAAGCCTTCCAGCGCTCTGCGCGGGAAACCCCGATAAGCCAAAACATAATACGACACACTGTAGCTTTGTCATCTGTAAATTGTGTGTGTTTGTGTGAGGGCAAGTGATGCGACCTTTGAACATAAACTTCACCTTTACTTTCAGATCTGTATTGTCATTAAAACTAAATTACTTTCTTAAAATGTTGTAGTTCACCCTGTGGAATCTATCCATGCCCATAGTTTTGGTAAGATATCTGAGTTTTCTGCCTCCACCGCAGCACAATGGAAATGAAAGAAATTTCGTCTGTGGTGCTTGCAGCATTGAAACGTGAAATTTTAAAACATTCAACAGCCACTTGTCTTTTCAAAACACAATGTCCCGGTTAGTGATCCACAGACCTTGCCATGATCAGTTATCATTGAAATTACTTTTTACCAAAGAAATAGCCGCTATGAAAACTGTCCAAAAATGTGTTCTTTGGATCCGGAGTGACAGGGACGCTGTTTTTGGAAAGAGAAGCTGCTGTTGAACTCATTAAATGTCATTTTTCAATGTTTTGAGCATCGCAAATGAGATTCTATTTACCTCTTTTGTATTGGGGTGAAGGCAGAGAGGTGGATATCTCAAAATCTCACCACATAAAACCAGAACTACCTGGTTAGAGAAACCAATCAGCCTTTATTTGATAGCAGTGGTGGGCAATATGGCTGAACATCCTCTATCACAGATCATGTAATTTTATATTGTTATATGCCTGTAGTTACGTTTCTGGAAAATTTAAATACTGAATTTAATACTTTACAAATAAAGGCTCATCATCTGCATAAATATAAACATCCAATATTTCCGTCCACCAGTCCTGCTCATTGACTGCCACAATTATCCTAACACACCAAGGGATATTAAAGGGATGAATAACAAGGACTACAAGGTCCCAGAGCTTAAGGTGACATCTTCAAAAGCCAAAAACCCAGATACTATCGTATAAATCAGAGATAATCTATCAGATCGAAGGCTTCTCCTTGATCTACTGTGGACTGGATTTCAACTCATTTTTACGTCGCTTTGGGCAGCAGCGTCTGCCAAATCAATAAATGGAAAATGAAAAAAATGTAACAAATGCTCACAATATAGAAGCTGAAACCATTGGATGATTGAGGGTTTTCTTGCTCGAAAATTAACCGAAACAATTGATCAATTGTCAGAATAGCTGCAGATGAATTTTCTGCAATCAACTAATCAGTCAGTAAACAAATAGTTCCAGCTCTAATCAATATCAGCAAATGTATGCATGTAATAAAATGCAATAAATTGTTCTCCACTGTCATGCTTTACGTTAGTCAAAATTGTTCACGTTTAAAAACAAAATCTTCAATAACTCATTTTATTGCTTGAGAGGATCAACAGAATTTTGTAAAACAATAAAACAAATATGTTCAAATTGTCACGATACGATTCCACTGAAAGTCATCGAACACTGATATTGAATCATTGCACAGATCTTGCATTGATACACAATATTATCTCCATTATTACAGTGATAGTAATAAAATCTGAAAGCATTATTTAAACAAAGTTGTTGATTATGATGAAAATGATTCTAATAAAAACTAAGGAGATATATACATGAGTTACATTGTTAATTAAATCTAAAACAACATACAGTAACAAAATAAAAATAATAAAGGATTGATTTCTCCTGTGATACTAAACTGAATATCTTATAAAACAAGCATTTTGAGTGCGTCAACTTGTGTTTTTGGATAGTTTTCACTCTTTTCGGACACTTGATATACCAAACGACAAATGGATAATGAAAAGAAAAAGATCTTAACCTCATCTTCAGTTTTTAATAGATTGCAGGGCTCCAGTCGATGCCTTTATAGGGGCCGTCCATGTTACAACCCACAGATTCATATGTTTAGTAGAGTGTGGGTTAAGTTTGGCCTCTTCAAATCCCTCCAGAGATGCCAGCACACTTCTCAGATATCCATCCACATGGCAGATTCGATTGCTGGCTGGCTGGCAGAGCTCCGGGCAGAGTGTTGGAGTCAGTTCAGCAGGTCAGATTATAGAGTACTGCTCATTGTGTGTGTGGATTTAGGGGAAATTCATCTTACACTTTATGTATCTGTTATCTGAAAGGCTCAAATTCCTCAGACAGACGCTTGTAACAGAAGTCTCTGTCTGGCTGCTGGAAGTCTGGTCTGATGCCTGTTTGGGTTTTATTGTCCAGCTTAGGTAGGAAGCAGACAGAATAAAAAAAAGGGGGTCTGTTAAAGGCTCCACAAGGTGACAACATTCGAGCAGGAGGCCCCCAGACCATATGTTGTCTTATCCTTCTCAGTTGCTCTCAGTTACCCCCAACATCCCCTCCCCCCTCGCCGACCAAACTCCCAGCCAGAGTGACAGCAACGCCTGCTCAGGCTTCTTATCACAGGATCTCTGCGTGGTCATTTCAAAGGGCACATAAATACGTCAGTCGTGTGCTCTCATAATCTGTTTTTAGCCATTAAATCTACCAGTGTGAACATGCATTTACATTTGGACCCAGTTTGATTATTAGTTTTCTTATTGTGCTCTCCCTGCTGTTTATCTCTTATTCTTCTTTGTTTGTTTTCTGGGGGGTTTTTCTCGTGTGTTTGTGGACGGTCTAAAGATCAGATCTGATATGTGTATGTACGTGTAGTAATCCACATTTAGAGGTGACAAACAGTGTGAAATGTTGGGAAATAACGTGAGCGTATGAGAGGTTATGAAACTCCTGATTTGTATCCCTCGGCTGTCCTCTCTCTCTCTCCAACATTTAACAATTGAGTTTCCAAATGTAGCCGGCCGTTTCTGTGCCCATTTGAAAGAGGACTTTGTCTTTTTTTTTTTTTGCAAGGTGATGGTTAAACATTTAGGTCTATAAAGTCACGACTCTGTCAAACAACAAGGTTCAGATGTTCTTTTGAATAATAGAGAGGTAGAGGGAAGAACAGACTCTCAGCGTCTTTCATGGTTTAAAATGTCCATGGAGAGACAAGTTGTTTGTCCTTTGTAGAGTATTTATAGTTTGATATTAACTGAGAAACCATCAATCATGTTTTTGGATCAATTCGTGCTCATGATGCATTTCATTGGTGACTAAGTACCTTTACTCACTGTATTTAAGTTTTGTCGTACTTGCACTCTACTGAAGTTCATCCATTTTATGCTCCTTTATACTTTTTACTTCACAACTTCATCTGAAAGCTATAGTTACTTTGCAGATTAACATTTTATATGCAAACCCTGTAATGAGCGTATGAAATATGCATTGTTATAGATCAAACCATACAACAGTCGGGGCCGGATTAACTTGCTAGGCGGCCCCAGGGCAAAAGTAAGCCATGGGCTCCCTAATCAGACCCCCTACCCTCCCTCTCTCCCCTGGCTTCTCCAAGTTAGCTTGGTTATGATTTGATTAAATGCAAAATTATTTAAAAACATGCAGCATCTAAGTATATTATCAACCAGGGCTGGGTGAATTGATTAATTTTAATTTTTTGTTTTTGGACAATGTGTAAAATGTCTAAATCGGGAAAATCAAGTTACTATAATGTGCACAGAAAGGTTATTTTTAGGCAAAAGGTAACATGAATGATAGCTGGCTACATTAGCTGTCTTGAGTCATGATGTCCTGTAAACTGTGGCTACACTGTAGTGTACTACACACACACACACACACACACACACACACACACATATATATATATAGTTTAACAGTTGCATTTACATGTGGACTTTTTTAGACTGAAACAAGACTCGATCTGAGCTCTCGCTTTGTGTTTGTTGACGAGGTGCTATCTGTTGTTATGAGAGGTGGAGTTAGCAGTATTCGGTCTGTGGGCGGAGTTTAGTTACAAGAGTGGTTAAAATCAAATCCTTGAAATTTAATTGAATAATGAAAAAAGTACACATGGTTTAGCAAATATAGCATGATACTTCCACCTCCACCCACACCTCCCTCACCTGTATTTTAAGATTAGGAGGATAAGGGTCAAATTAATAAATTAGACCTCAACCACATTCTTTGGAAATGTAAATGCTCTGCTAGCTATACACGCAAGCCAACGGTAAAGTGTGGTTTTATATGATGGTCGGGTTTGCTTGTGAGAAAATGAGTCACCAAAAATATATTTATGTTTTACAGGAAGTGAAAAGAAAGGGATTTTAACTTATTTTTAACAATTTTTTCACATATTTAGCTTATAACAAGAGATACATGAACAATAAACACAGGGACACAGGATTAGAACGTGGAAAATGTATTTTTCATTTCACCGTGTCTTTAAGACAAGATTTTGATACGGGGCCCTTCTTCAAGACTGGGCCTCAAAATTTAGAAATAATGCAGGAGCGTTTTAGTTTAGATTGTGCACTATTGGTGCATATTACCAACTAAATGTGGAATGAATTAAAGTGGTTGCCACACAGTTAGCCTGGGGCCTATGTGTCCCTGAGGTTGTGGGGGTAGTTGTTCATTTGATAATCCTTGTCAACAGTATGCAAATTAGTTGCTTACATGTTAATGCATTAGTATATGCATACTACTATATGCATAATAAGGACTTTTAATACTTTAAGTGCACTTTGCTGCTAATACGTAGTACTTTTACTCAAGTAAAATTTTGCTTTTCACATTGTAGTATTGCTACTTTTACTTAAGTAAATTATCTGAATTTTATACATTATTGTAATTAGAGGACTGCTTATTCTCTGTAGATGTGTTTCATCTTCTGGTGGGGTTCTTTACATACAGTAGGTGGTCTGTGCTCTGGTTCAAAGGAGTCAAAGGTTTTCTTTCTATCACACGAACCCTAATTTGGTTTCAGACAATAAACTGAGGCAGGAGGCAGCTGTTGCCATGGGAGTGACAAGCACAGGTGAGAGTCCCCCAGTTGTTCCCAGGCATCAAGACGGGAGTGTGGGACTGTGGACTCTGACACTGTTTGCATTGTCTAGGAGGGGTGTGTGTGTGTGTGTGTGTGTGTGTGTGTGTGTGACAGTGTTTGAACACTGCAACAAAATCTTCATTTTTCAGCCGTTTCTGTTTAAAGCAGACAATAGAACAAGAGAGAAAATAAGAGAGAAACAAAACATTTCTGCTTCTTATCACAGTACAGTTGCTTTTGTTTCTGGCATTTTCTGCAAATCAGTGTCTCACACCTCTGGCAGACTGATTTCACTGACGCTTTCAGGGCCCAAAAGTTGCCTAAAGTGCATTCTACTATCTAACAAAACCAAATCCCGTATTGGATGGCACTTCTTTTAAAGGTTTACTAGACCGTTTCTTTCATGTTTGATGCAGAAGATGGAAAAGATTCAAAACACAGAAAACCCCTAAATTAACGTCACAAAATTGCTTAATGTGTGTGTGTGTGTGTTGACCAGCTTAGCTGTTGTTTGATTACTGAAAGTTTACCAAAGGTTGCAAAAGGTAGCAGACGCTCTAGTTTCAAACTGTTAGTTCCTGTTGGAAGAGAAATTTGCTGAAACCGTATTGCTGTAATCAGAACAGACACCAGAATTTAATTTTAAACTGGAAAAATCTGTGAGATCTGGACTCGGAGCTGATGTGACGCTTTTTGTTGCAGCTCTGCTTTATGATTTTGTCAGATAAGATGAGTGTGTTTACAAAAAAACCCCACCTTGAATCCATTAGAAAGAAATGCATAAAAGTTACAATTGATCTAGTGTTTCCTTTGTTGTATTTTTAGAAACACTAATTTGTGATTAGAATTCACCAGAAAACACAGTGGAGAATGTTTTCTACATATATGTGACCCGTCTTTTCTCCTGCTTCCTCTCCCCAGCGTCCTGGCATGCCGTCTGGAGCGAGGATGCCCCACCAGGGAGCTCCCATGGGCCCCCCCGGCCCACCGTATGGAGGGAGCCCAGCGGTGCGGCCCGGCCTGCCCTCCCCGGTGATGGAGCCCAGTCGTAAGAGGCCTGCCCCCTCCCAGCAGGTCCAGCAGCAGCAGCAGCAGCAACAGCAGCAGCAGGCCGTCCAGAACCGGACCAGAAAGTGAGTCTGAATCCAGTCAACCTCCAGCTCCTACTGTACCTACATACTGCATGGCTTATTAGCAACTCCTTATTTGTCTGCTTTTGTGTGTAGTGGTTGAGATCATGTAGACTACAACGGCCGTGGTTACACACAAAAATTATCTGAGTTTGCTCATATTGGCAGCAACCTTCAAAACCAAACATGGAAATGGTCATAAATCATGTGCAGGCAATGTAGTAAGAGCTGGGCATCAAACCACAATATTTTAATATATTTTTTTCTTTGTCAGATTCTTAGTGGTTTTTACTTATTTTTAACTAAACTAAACTCATAATTCTGCAAATTTTAGACTTTATGTCATTCAGGAAATACATTCTCATATGGCTGCTTGTGTTAAAACAACATTGAACACAAAGCATTTGAGAAGTTTGGATTGTTTTGTTAAATGATAAAAAGGGCTTTGGAGAAAAATAAATGTATATTCCTGAAAGTAGGAAGTGGGAAAAGTAAAGCTTTAACTACTGGCACCAGTATCAAAACAGTTAATATGTATAGATTATTCAACAATAGTGCTTAAATAGGTAGGTTTTAATAATTGATAAACAATCAGTCATAAAAGTGATTTATCAAGTAACAAGACTGAGAGTCTACAGCCGTGCTGTATTAGCTAAATGCTAGCAGGTACAATGACCATGTTCACCATCTCATTTTAAAGCGTTAGCATGCTAACATTTGCTAATTAGCACTAAACACAAAGTACAACTGAGGCTGGTGGGAATGTCATTAATTTCACAGGTAAAGGACAAACCTTTGACCTGATGATGGCGCTAGATGAAACGTTAAGTTATTACAGTTCATCCTGAGGGGAACATTAATGTCTGTACAAAATTTGATGGCAATCCATCTAATAGTTGTCGAGATATTTCAGTCTGGACCAAAGTGGTGGACCAAGCAACCCATCCCATCCATAACATGGCTTTTCTCTGTTTTATATCCTGGTAAATTGAATATCTTTGGGTTGTAGACTGTTGATCGGACAAAACAAGCAAAATCTCAAATCTGACCTTCTGAATCAGATCTCAGAAATCACACTGACTGAGAAGTGAAACCATGACCTTTGTGTGTCTCTGTTCAGCTTTCAACTCTTGTTTAGACTCTCTCCCTCTGCTCCACTTTTTGCATCTTTTGCCTCGCTCACTGCCCTGTGCATCCACTTGTCACCATCCCAATCGCTGCCATGACTGAATGTTTGTCCTCTGTTCACCCTTTATGTGTCTTTGTTGTCTGGTTTGTCCCGTGGTCGTATCTCTGTCGCGTCCACACTGCTGTCTGCGGGTGTTCAGGCTCTGGTACTTTTGTGCTTTGGCTTATTGTTACACTATCTATTGTCTACTATTTGACTACCATGTACAAAAGATCTGAACATCAGTATCCCGGGCACACACACAAAGTGGACAGATGTCTATTAGGAGACAAGTGTGTGGCAGGTATGGTCATTAGAAAGGAGATCAATATGCGCACTCGGTGGACCGCTGTCTCTCTCGGTTTCATTCTCATTCTCTATCTGCAGCACGATTGATCCTCTTACAATTAAGCAGGCTTGTCGAACAGGTCAGGGGAAATGTTGTCCTGCGTCGGGGCGTCAACCCCCAGGAGCGGCCCGGCTGGCTGCGGAGGGTCTGATCGATGGTCCAGGGTGACCCATCCAGGTGTCTCTCTGGCTCTCTGCTGCTTTGCGAGAGCGTGTGTCCTCTGGCAAACAAGTTGATGCTCCAGCTCCCCGCTCTACTCCATCCAGCTCAGACCCCACGCGGCTGCCAGCTGAGGGCGGGCCACCTGTGTTTGCAGTGTCATTGAGACCTTATGGTCCCAGCTACTCTCGTTCTGCAGAACAAACGCTGTCCTACGCAAAGCTGCTGCTAAAAATAGGATTTAATTCCAGTTTGCTTTGCATAAAGTGTCATGAATACGCAACCCTGCATCCTAGAAATTACATTTATATACTACTAATTTGTTTCCCCAAATACGTTCTGTGGGGAAACATTTTGTGTATTGTAGGAAGCACGGCATTTATATAGCGCACATAACTCACAGGCAGATGGTCGGTGTGGGTGGTGGGCACAGGACTTTGACACCAGAGACCAAGGTTCGGATCCCGAGTCCAACGTGTGGATATGTGACTTGGCAAATACAATAATTGACAACGTTTTCTCACTATGTTAATAGAACACATATTTGCTGTTGCAACTTAGTAGTATATGAGTGTAATTTCTGGGAGACAGGGTTGGGAAACTTTTGTATCACCCAAAACACAATGAGGTAAAAGTGTAGATTTTAATATAGAGGCTTTTACCTCTGTGTGTCTCGTAGGGGGGAATACTGGAGACTGTGGTTCTTAAAAACTTTGTTCTGAACTTTGGTTTTTGCTGTTAATTGTCCCATAAGGTTGCTGCGGAACATCGCTATCTTCATGTGATAAAGAAACAGGTTTCTTGGTGATGGATCGAAGCTGAGTTTTCTGGTCAAGAGCTCGTTTTTTGGCGCGGAAATGCTTAGAAAGGTTTGAGACTTGGTTTGGGGGAAATGGGCTAAAAGGTGTGAGTAGTGTGCATGTAGTCTTCACCTGCACCTGAGGAGCCCGCTGCACATTACTCCATCAATGCAAAATCCATATTTGCAATTCAGAGCCGAACAAAAGAGCTAAACTGGCGCACTGCTTGTTTGCGCCCTTCCCTGTGATACACACGTTCACAGTGTGTCCATTGTCGGTGTATTGTCTGTCTGTGTGTGTGAAGCATGATTGTTTTGGTTCGCAGAGAAACTTTGTTGAATGAGCGTGTCCCTCAGATGAGCAGGACGCCTCCCAGGTCCTCCTCTGCTGCACTTTGTGCGTGCATGGACACAGTTACACGCCCATCCCTGTGCCTGCCCTTGTCTGAGTTTTAGAGTGTGCACCTACTAACAGACCCTTGAACTTAACACACATCCAACACATAAACAGCCAGAACCACCAGGTGTTTCCCCTCTGACATCGTACTTGCTGCCACTGAGTGTGTGTCTAGCCACAACTCTAATCGGACAACCTTCGAATCCTCACCAATTCTTAGGAAGCCAGTCGGATTCCCCGGAGCCAATGAGATGCCGGCGAGGCAGATGGACATGAGAGAGCCCCAATCAGATCCCACGCTCGGATCAAAGTAGGAGTTTATTCTGCTGCATGTCCGTTTTCTTACGTTTGATGACTCTGGCCTATTTAGCCTTTCACCTGAGCCCAGCACTCCCTGAATGAGTTGTTTTGGCCAACCATACGTACGGGCCTAGAAGTTGACCCCTAAAATGTAGTGGTGCATGCTTTGGACTGGAGCATGGCATGATGGGAACAGTTTTTTTTATTTCAGCTAGAACAGAAAAATAAAGTAGAATCCAATCTCAGAGCCTTTTTGAAACAGTTTAAAATGGCGGATTGTTGTGATGCAGGTTTGTGTTTTCCTTTGCAATGCACCCCCGGATCTTTCAATTCTCCTTGCAGCAGGCTTGTTTCAGTATTTGGCATGCTGATGTAACATACTGCTGCACAGACCGTTGCAGTGCTCTGTGGTAGAAAATTTCTCTACACTGCAAAAAAATGCCCTCTTCTATGAACAAGAAGAAATATAATGTAATCTAAAGAAATTTTCTACCATCAAATAGGGTTGGGCGATATGACGATAGAAATGTACAGATTCTTCTGTATTGTTTATACCGTGTTATCTATCTCTGTAATAGCTCTGGTCATATTAGGTCACTGTGGGCAACGTTATTAAGCAACGTGCACCTTTATTAGCCAAAAACAGACATTCCCCTTTGGTTATTTTATCTTCCACTTTCCAGAAAATGTACAGACTATTTGAAATTAAAATTTAATCACAATATATATTGATATCGCGACATAAAATTACCTACACTGAAGATTTTATCCATATCGCCCACCCCTAGTATCAAACAAAAAATCAGGTAAGCAAAAGATTTTGAACTAGCGTAGAAAGACTGTCTACCCTTGAAAGGAATCGTTCGACATTTTGGGAAATGCCCTTATTCACTTTGCTGCCGAGAGTCACATGAGGAGATTATCGCATGACATATTATCGTGCCCGTATCCTAAATATGAAGCCAGTTAGCCTAGTTTAATACAAAGACTGGAAACAGGGGGAGACAGCTAGTCTGGCTCTGTTTGAAGGGTAACAAAATCCGCCTACTGGCACCTCTGAAGCTCACTTATTAACACTTTATAACTTGTTTGTTAAATCTGTACAAAAAGTGTAATTTTTACACTTTTTACTCTAGCGAGGCTAGCTGTTTCCCCCTGTTTACATTCTTTGCGCTAAGCTAAGCTAAGCTAAGCTAACCGCCTGCTTGATGTTGCCTTATATTTAGCAGACAGGTATGAGAGTGGTATCAATCTTCTCATCTAACTCTCCGCATAACAACTTGATGAAAGCAGTGAAACTTGACAAATTCACAGTGAAGGTGCTTGAAAGTAGATTGTCTTTTGATGTTGCTCAATTTAAGAGTTTATATCCTAAAACAGGACCACAGAGAAGAATCGGAAATCTCTGAAATAAGGCATGAGTTCCTTTGCTCCGTTGCTCCTTTCCACATTTCGGAGCTTTGCCAGGAGGATGTAACGCCCACAAGGCAAGATTATTGATCTTTGATGAGAAAATTACAATTAAATCATCCTAAAATAAGTTATTGTGACTTTTTAAATTTTTTTTTGAATTGCTCTTTTTGCCGTGTAGTGCCATCTAGGTGTTTTTAGGCTGTGTCCTTCTGCAGGCACCAAGAACAGAACACTTGCATGCATTTACGTGGGCACTCCACATAACACAGGTGTCCACAGACTGAATATTTAAGGAAACTTGAATAGAAGAAGAGAAGGAAACTGTAGTGTTGTTTTTGAGTCACCTAGTTCTGACAAAGGCACCAACTTGGCACAGATTGTCTTATTGTTCTTGGTCTCTCCTTGGTAAGTATTAAAAAAACATGGCATTAGTAAACAAACGTTGTTCTCACACAGCAGGAAATGCCAGGAATTCATGAATGAAAATATCTCACACACATACATTCTCTTGATCTTGAAGACTCTGCATTCCTAAAAGCTCTTGAACACACATCCATTCACCACCCGAGTCCTGCTGCAACGACCCCAGTGATTCTGCAGAGTGTGTGTGTGTGTGTTTGTGCGTGTGTGTGTGTGTGTGTGCGGCGAATACATGTCAAGCAAGAGATGTGTGATGTGACACTTTTTTGGCTGTTGGAGGCTCTCGCTCTCCAGGTGGACCACTGCATTTCACACAAACACATGAGCACAAACACACACACATATGCACACACACACACACACACAGCTGGGATGCTGAGGTGCTGGATATGGCCCAGCATTTTAGCAGATGGCCTGGGTGCTACGCTATCAGTCACCATAGTAACATGCTCTCTTTTTCCTCTTTCTCTCTGTCTTTCTCTCCCTCTCTCTAGTGCTAAGAGAAGGAAAATGGCAGACAAGATTCTTCCGCAAAGGGTGAGGCTGCATATTTTTTACCTTTGTTGCTCTGTTTTTTGCTGTGCGTGTGTGTGTGTTATTATATTTTGTGTGCAGAACAGAAAAATCCTGGTTGGTTTTTGATGTCAGGGGTTCTTGGAAGGCGCAGAGGGCCAGATGATTATGTGTTATTTCCAAACGAGAAGAGAGAGGATGAAGGAGAGCGATCAGGAGGTTTTAGGGTTTTTTTTTTCTTTGGGGTTTCATTCTGTTATTTGGATGGTGGCTCATTGATTTCAATTGGAAGACTCAGCGGGATATGGCAGAGCCGCAACCACGAGTAGAGCCGAAAGAGGTGGCAGAATCACTGCGTTGCCACAGGTGAGTCTGTGCCGGTTGTGATTCTCATCCCGTGGTCTCAGGTTTCGGCCCTGTGCCACGCCATCACCTCACCACGTCCTGGCCAGCACACAGAAGGCTTTTACACTGAGACTGTGGAGGTCTGGAGACCGTGAGCGTCTTGGCTCAGGTCTTATCCCCTAACATAACCCAGACGCAGAGATAGCAGTAGGCATGGCCGGGGCGCCACTCCACAGTAATGAGTCAGGGACAGGGAATGTCTGCCACACTCCTCCGTCTGCTCGGCACATCAGCCCGGTGAAAGGCAGTGAGATGGAGATAGAGAAGGAATGAGAGGGAACAATGAAGGCAGCCATTTAGAAAGAAACACGAAAGAGGAAAGGCGAGGGAGGGAGGAGAAGGAGTAAACTGTAGGAGTGTGTGTGCATAGTTTGGTAAGTAAGCAGCAGCCCTTGATGCTCTGAGGACTTTCATCGGTATGGTAATGTCTTGAGTCCTGGCTGGTTGGCTGCACAGTCTGCATGTCATTTTGATCCCCCGGTGTCCCCGGGATGGTGTGGACCACCGTATTAATGGTGGACTGGGCAGCAGAAATTGGGATAAAATGATGCACAAGACATCAAGACAATTTCCAATTGATGGAAGTCATGGGTTTGATTATTTCACTCAGTGTCGATGAAGACCTGGGACAAAATCTGATACAGAATATATATGTGTGGAATTTTTTCCAACCTTAAAGGAGAAATTAAAGGAATAGTTTGACATTTTGGGAAATTCGCGTATTCGCTTTCTTGCGGAGTTCGATGAGAAGATCGATGCCACTCTCATATGTGCTCGTTCAATATGGAGCTAGCAGCTGGTTAGCTTAAAACTAGAATGTGTCATTTTAACATTTTAGTTTTTGTACAGATTAAACAAATGAGACATAACATGTTAGTTAGTGAGCTTTAGAGGTGCTGGTAGGTGGATTTTGATACCTGTGAACAGAGCCAGGCTAGCTGTTTCCCCCTGTTTCCAGTTTTTATGCTAAGCTAAGCTAATCAGCTGCTGGCTGTAGTTTACAGATAGTAGTACAAAAAGTCGAACTATTCTTTCCCTGTTATTCTATATAATATAGCAGGAAACTATATGTTATGGGGCTAAATGTCCTTGAAACTGCACCACGGCAGGGCAGACAGCTAATCTGCTTAAGCCTTTTAGTGATATTCAGATAGCAGATGTGAAGGAAATCTGACTTCTTAATCTTGTGTGTGTGAACTGTTGCGGTTGATGTGATCTGAAGATTTTAACGTCAGATTGTCTCCCCTCTGAGCAGATCCGTGAGCTGGTCCCCGAGTCTCAGGCCTACATGGATCTGCTGGCGTTTGAGCGCAAACTGGACCAGACTATCATGCGCAAACGTGTGGACATCCAGGAAGCACTGAAGAGACCAATGAAGGTAAGGACAAGAAAACGTGACTGCTGAGGAGCCAGCGTGCCCCGCTGTCCTCAAGGTCTAAAGCGCCAATTATCCATTTCTGGACATATAAAAATGTTATTTAAAGTAATTTTTGCACCTGAACACGTATTGAAAGGTCTTAAAATAACTAATGTCTCATCTTAAAATCCCTTTTCAAGACTGAAGACTTGCTTTCAGTTCAGCACCTGCAGCATGACATTTCAATTTAATTGTGACCTGTCCGTTTAAACTGTGCTATTTTATGTGCCCTTGTGTCAGCAGCAAAAGCGTAAACTGAGGCTTTACATATCCAACACCTTCAACCCTGCCAGACCTGACGCTGATGACTCAGATGGCAGCATTGCATCCTGGGAACTGCGAGTAGAGGGGAAGTTGCTTGATGACGTGAGTTCTGTAAATCTAAAATACACAGTACACTTACACTGAGTTACATAGTCAATTTAAAAGTGAAATAACTTAACAGTTTCCGTGATGCTGATCCGCTGCAGGGTGTTGTATTATGTCAGCTCTGGCGGATGAATTCAGCGTGAGTCAAATAGCTGCTTGTCCTCTAAATAATAACTGAGATCATAATCTTCCCATTTAGAAAGTGTGCCGCTCTGGGTCATTTTTGGCCAGCAGTCACGCTCGATAACGACGTGCACAAAATAAAGTATCGGCTGGCTCGGAATATAAAATGAATGATTGATGTTGTGAAGAGTGTTTTGAGAGAGACTGTAAATGCAGCATGAAAAGCAGACTGATCTTACATTTGTTTTTTGCGCCGTAAGCTTCCCTTCAAAAAACTCTGATGTTCTCAGCAGTCTGGGGCAAGGCCGTCATTTCACAGCAGTAGGAAGCATTTAGGTTTCACAAACCACAAATATTTCTGGTTGAGCTCGGAGGAAGTGGACCCTGAGAATGTCTAGTGTCTCACTCTTGTGGGTTTTTGATGAGTAAGGTTGCTATATGCAAAGACATGGCGACATGTGTTTGCATGTGTGTGTGTGTGTTTGATGTGTCTGATTTTAGACATTAATTGACCACCTCTCTCTCTGTCCGTTTCACAGCCGGGGAAGCAGAAGAAGAAGTTCTCTTCATTTTTTAAGAGCCTGGTGATCGAGCTGGACAAAGACCTCTACGGTCCTGACAACCACCTGGTTGAGGTCAGTTCAAACATGGCCGCTGCACCCTGTGCACAGAGGAAGAGGCTAATTTAAGAACTTCACACCCACCATCTGATCAACCTGCTCTTATAGACTCTGAAGTATTTGCCACAATGATCAGTGTTTTTGAAATTAATGAATGTCAGCTAGCACATGGTTAAACAGCAGCTTCAAATGTCACCAGTGGTGGTATCACTACATGCTCTGGCTCTCATTTCTTTGCATTTAATTTTATACTTTCAGCCGCAAATAACAAATATGATAACATTTTGCTGCAGCACAGTAGATTTTAAATGAAACTAAGAACATGAGGGTAAAACTCTGACGTCCAACAAAGTAATGCTCAAATTATGTCTTTTGAGTAATAAAAACTCAACCTTGTGGTCTTGAGAGGTGTCAGGAAAGGCCATCGAGGCAGATTTGCCACGATAAGCCATCTCGGCAGCGGGGAGAGGACCCAAACGCAGACAGGCGAGGAGGCAGGGAGGCTGAATATGTCCAAAGATTTATTACTTACGAAAGAAAACCACAGGAACAGACACGCAGGGAATCACTAGGAACATGACATCAATAATGGAAACCACATCACACGACCACAGGAACACAAGACCAGGGATTTCAAAATAAAAACAGTAAAAACAAGACTAAACACACAGAGTCCAGACAAGAGTCCTTTGTGGACCATGACAAGAGGTGACTCTAAAAAGTTTGTTTTGCGACTTCTGTCTTCATGGAGGAATTAACGCAGCTATAGTGAAGAGGTGAAAGCAGCATGGAGAGGAAACAAGATATAAGATAAGATATAAGCAACATATTGTCACTTTGTAAGTTGATATGGTGAGTTGCTGATTTATACATCCAGGAGTTACGTAGCAACATTATCATTAATTTGGAGGCATATTTGTGGGAAATATTTGTCTCTTTAGCTGCTAAATGCTCCACTATGTTAACCAGGTAGTCTCTAACTGCAGGTAGAGTACACTGGATTTTTAGAGCAGTTTTTAGAGCAGCTGCCTGCAGCCAAAAACGACGCTATTAGAGCGGAGAGAGAGAACCAAAACAGTAAAGTTGTGGGCCGGACAGATAAACAATGAGCTGAAACTCTATAGAGCTCCAGAGCTGCAGAGGTTCATCACTACGAGTGACCTCTTTGACATTGTCACATTGGTTATTGATTGATTTTTGAAGGGTCAAACAATTAAGGATGGAAGGGCATGAAAAAAAATATGTACCCTTTTCCAAACTTACCCTCAACACCAAACATATTCTCCACATATACAAAAAAACAAAAAAAACAAAAAAAAAAAACAGAGGGTTCATACAATTTAAACTCTAACACCTACATGGAAATGTACCTCGAGATGTCACATTGTTTTAACATTGTCATTTGATCAATTGTTATTACAAAAATATCCTTATAGCCGCTTTAAGAAAAAGTCTAATCAGGCAACATAAGTACAAACACCTGTGTGGGTGTGTAGAGGCTTTAATGGAACTGAGACATCGTTAACGAAATCAGCGTCACCTGTGCTTTTCCTTCTACGACAAGTCTGCTGTGAAAAAGGTGTGTTTAAGCTGAAACTCAGCACTTTACCCCAATAATCATTGTGTCTTTTCAAATCCAATGAGTTGGAGCACAGAGACAAAACAACAAAACAAATGTGTTGCTGTCCAAATACTTAAAAGAATAGTTCAGCATTTTTGGAAATGCGCTTATTTTTGTCCTTGAGAAGACCAATACCACTCTCATATCTGTCCGTTAAATATGAAGCTAGCTTAGCTCGGGATAAAGACTGCAAACGGATGTAAATGTTGCCCAAACTTGCCTGTTGGTCACTTTCGTAAGTCGGTGCTTTAATTTGAGGTCATTTCCATTAGTGATAAAGAGCCTTTGTATGCTGCACAAATCAGTGAATCAGACTGTTCAGCCATGCAGTCAGGGTCAGTGACGTTCACTGAAAATTGTTATGTTGTGATGTCTGGTTTAGTCTGGAGCTACTATCACCCCTACTAACCTGCTCCTTTTTACATCCCCATTGGATAAATAAAAAATAAAACGGACGGAGAGACTGGACTGCCCTCTCTCTTTTTTAATAAATTGATTTTCTATTACAACATAAAGGAGAGGGGTTTTTTATTTTAATTTCAACATTGCAAGGTTGCTTTTACATGCAGGTGCGAGAGCTGGAGAAAACAAGTGCTTACTTATTAAAAAACAATCATTAGCTGCCCTTCACTCTGTATCTTCACAAAGTGTATTGACTTTAAAAAATCCACCTTAAGAGTTTCAGAGTGAACATTATGACTTCTCAAGGTTCCTCCTTTTAAGAGGGTATTTTAGCAAGGCACTCGGGTGCTCCGCTTTGAATGATTTTCCATCAAAAGAAAGTTTTCTCTACCTTGAGGTACAATCAGCACTTAATCTGTTCTGAGTCAGCCGTTGGTTGGAGGAAAACATTACTCTGCATTGCATGCCAAGTTACTGCAATCCACTGTAGTGAAGACGGTGTTTTTCTTGTCAGTTTCAGAGCAGTTAAGATAAAATGGAGATGTAAATAGCATTTCATCTGCGGTTAAATACAGAGGAGGTTCTGATATGTGTAAACACAAAGACTGAAATACAGAATCTTTTGGAAATCGTTGTATTTGGCCGGGCTGATATTTACCTTTTCTGTTATTTGACGTCAAGCCTCCGCTGATAGTGTGATAACATTCACGTGTTGTTTCCCACTGCACAGCCACACGGTTAACCTTTTGCTATCTTGGTTTCTCAGCACACTCTGCATGACTAGTTTGCAGACATTTAACCTCTCACCAAACCACATACTTAGCACTCTAGGACAAGATCAAGGCTGCTACATATACAGGTGACATCTTTGTTTTCCTTAAAGCCCCTGAAAACTCTCTAACATTAAATATTTAGCCACAGTCAAAGTTAAAGTTCAGGAAGAAACATCCCTACGTATTATTCATTAAGACTTTTACACTCTTTAGCATGCTAACATCCTCACAATAACAATGGTGCAATATTTTCCATGTTCACCATCTTAGTTTAGCATGTTAGCATGCTAACATTTGCTAATTAGCACTAAACACTAAGTAGGAAATGTAATTAGATTTAGTTTACATAAGTATTGAACAAATTAAAGTTTTGATGGCTAGATGAAAAGCTAAGGGATCATCAAGTTGTTATAATTAATCTTGAGAGCGACATTTATGTCTGAACCAAATTTTACAGCAATCCATCCAACAGCTGTTGAGACATTTTACTCAAAACCACAGATGTGAACCTCTATTAGTGCTAAGAGGAAAAGTCAGGGGATCAACAAAGTCGTTGAGATACATCGTCTAGAAACCATGAAAGTCTTTTACTAAACTTCATGGATCCAATCCATCCAATAGTTGTTTAAATATTTTCATCTTGTCCAACATGGTGGATCGACTGACGGACAGACATCGCCGTTACTGGAGCCGCTAGCGTGGTTAAAAGACTTAATCTGCTTCATCAGGACTGGTCTGGGTGTGGTTCGACCACATTTGACTCAGACTGCTGGCAACATAAATAAAGAACCACACAAATGTCATCACATTTTGATTCGTATATCGTTAAAACTCTGATTGGTGCGGGAAATATGTGACACCACCTCTTTCCAACTGAGCCCGCCCACTTTGAACCAGTGAGAACAAAAAACCTAAAGTGAAAAAAATATAGAAATCTCTCGTGTAAAATAACCAAAACTTTTAATTTGGGCAGAAAAAAAGTGTTTATGTAGGATCCCATCGCTCATAATAAGAAGCTGATTGAGAAAAAAAAAAATGTTTTCAGGGCTTTTAAAACAGGAGTTAATTAGCGATTCTGATTAATAAAGTGTTTTTCACTATTCAGTCTGAGAAACCGGCTCAGTTTGGGGTGTGTAGTCAGTGTGTGGTGGTTTGCTGTTTCAGTGGCACCGCACGCCGACCACCCAGGAGACGGACGGCTTCCAGGTGAAAAGGCCGGGAGACGTGAGCGTGCGCTGCACTCTGCTGCTGATGCTGGACTACCAGGTGAGGGGGCCACACGGTCTCACAACTCCGTCCAGAAATAGATTCTCCTCTGTTACAACCCTGTGACTAATCCATGCCATGAAATCAGCTGTTGTAGCGACAACCTGCAGGCCTCACGTCACTGATACAGATACTCTACAGAAACATTACAGAGTGCATTTAAGAGTCCATTTTCCAACCTGACATCCGTTTCCAAGCCGGGGGAAATATGATAAGGATGTCAGACGCGATGATGTATAGGCTCTGAGGTGGGCGGTTGTAAAAAGTGTTGTAATGCGATTATATCGTTTCCACAGCCTCCCCAGTTTAAGCTGGACCCTCGCCTGGCTCGCCTGCTTGGCATTCACACTCAGACTCGCTCCTGCATCATCCAGGCCCTCTGGCAGTACGTCAAGACCAACAAGCTGCAGGACTCCCATGACAAGGAGTACATCAACTGTGACAAGTACTTCCAACAGGTATGGGACTCTCTGTGTGCTATAAATCACACTTGCTGTTACTGGGACAGCATGAGCAAGTTCCATTTCAGTCAAACTCTGAAAGTGAAACTCTGCTCTTCCACCCTACATTTTTGAAATTCTGTGTCATGAATACATCCTAGTAAAATGTGTTTTAATAACTGTGGCCTGCGCTTTATTTTATTTTTACCCTCCTCTACAGATTTTTGACTGCCCTCGGCTGAAGTTCTCTGAGATCCCCCAGCGCCTCACCAACCTTCTCTTACCCCCCGACCCCATCGTCATCAACCATGTTATCAGGTAGATTTCTGTTTTACTGTATATAAACCCTATTTATCCAGGAAGGCCTCACTGAGATTAAAATCTCTTGTTCGAGATGACGTATGAAGAACAGTTTCTATTATTTGTGTTGTGCTGAGTGTGAGGTTCTCTTTGATATTTGTGCCACGATGTATTTATGTAGCGTTTGTCCCTGCAATTGTAGAAAAAGACATTTTATTAAAATAGCTCTAAAGGTTTTCTTTGTTTTCTTAGTGTGGCCTCAGGAGTTAGACAATGTGTCTTCAAGGTTTTTCTAAATAGTTTTAAAATAGTGCTTTTCTTGCATTTTCAATTAACTTTTTTATTGTACAGTCAAAACCTAATTAATGCTTTTTGTATGTTTGTAACAGACTTACTTTTACTCAGGACTGTTATTATTCACTATGCAAAAGAAAACAAAAATTAAAAGAAACATCTAATATGGGAACCGAAGTGTTTCATGGATGCAGTAATCCTGCAGGCACCGAGAGATGATTTGCTTTGAAGGATTTATTGAGATCTCTCTCTCTCTCTCTCTCTCTCTCTCTCTCTCTCTCTCTCTCTCTCTCTCTCTCTCTGTCTGTTCTGTAATGATTAGTCTCACTTCTGCATAAATTAACATTTTGCTCCGTGTCAGCGTGGATCCCAACGACCAGAAGAAGACGGCCTGCTACGACATCGACGTGGAGGTGGAAGACCCCCTGAAGAGCCAGATGAGCAGCTTCCTCCTCTCCACCGCCAACCAGCAGGAAATCGCCTCGCTCGACAACAAGGTGAGACCACCGGCATCACAGAAGACGTACTCCGCATTGATTCTGCTTTACCTTTCATGCTGTAAATCACATTGAGGTGATAAGTGAGCTGCCTCATGGGGACAACCAGTTTTATTGCATGTGTTTTTTACAGGAGCTGTATGTTATTGCAGTGGATTTCACGCCCTACTGTTTTAAACGTGGGAGCTATTATTAATGTTTAACCCAAGATTTATGTTTAACAGACACATTTTAACTTTTAAACTGACATTTTTGTCAAGAACAGGTTGCTGTGGGTGAACAGGAAGGACGGGTGGGACTAAAAACACACACTGACAACACGTATCACTGCTTTTATTAAATGCGTGTCTGCTTTGTGACAGATCCATGTGTTGCCAGTTTATTGCCATTTTACATTTGCCTGATGGCAGAGGTGCACCTGTTTCTGTGTGATACACTCTTTTATCTCATTCACCTACGCTTTTGAGAAGATCACCATACTTTCGACACAATACTACGGGGTAAGACAGGCAACAAATCTGATATAGAGAAAAAAAAAAGGCTTTGCACACTCCCAGGTCCAATTCAAGTTTTAAACGAGTTACAGGTTAAAAGACTCTATATTCACCAGTTCAGTCGCCTTTTCTTCCTTTGTTCCTCCTAATGTTAACAACTCTAAACCCATCATTTCCTGAGGAACTGTGTGTTTGCTTTTTGTAAAGTGAGGGTTTTTAGATTTTAGTTCTGAGAGTTGATACAGAATCAGTTTTACTAGATTTTGTCTAATGTGGATATTTTTTATCAGGATACATAGATTATTCAGCTGTAGTTGTTGCGGTTGTACCTTCTCTCTTTTTCTTTAGTTAGAAAAAGTTAAATGAATAAAGGAAACACTGAGATTCCTGCATCTTCCTGTTCCTCTTTCAGATCCATGAGACCATCGAGTCCATCAACCAGCTGAAGATCCAGAGGGACTTCATGCTCAGTTTCTCCAGAGATCCCAAGGGCTACATCCAGGACTGGCTCAAATCCCAGAGCCGGGACCTGAAGGTTCAATATTACTATTTATATGCACACGCGCGCTCGTGACGCTGCCTTTCGTAACTTAAAGTCACATTGAAACAACTCGCTGCCTTTATGTTCTGGATGTTGGGTCAGAAAATAAAATGCAGAAGGTGTAAACCAATTAAACCATTTTTGAAACCAATGAAGACATTTTTATCTACACCTCCAAGTAGAGCATGACATAACCAACAAAGATACACAAAGTCAGGCTTTTTAATCCATTAGCAATACATTAAAAAGCCCAGCTAGCGGCCCCTAGAGGCTACAATTTGTTGTTCAAGAGGGAAGTTTGACCTGACAATGAAAGGTCACCAAAATAATAAAACAGAAAAATAGTAAATTGGTTTGAAATGCTGCTTTCTGCAAATTAAATGCAATATTTTGTCCATAAAAAACAAAAATATGTCTGCCAGCAATTTCTTTCCTAACTCCTGTATCATACTGCACATTTGTCACATATAATATAAATGATGGTTATTATTTAGTCCCATCATTCATGATTGTACCTTCTCATTGGCTGTAGTTGATGACAGACGTGGTGGGGAACCCTGAAGAGGAGAGGAGGGCGGCGTTCTACCACGAGCCCTGGTCCCAGGAGGCCGTCAGCCGCTATTTCTACTGCAAGGTGAGGAAACGGCATCCAATTATCTTTCACACAACAATGGTCCGTCTCCGCTTCTAGATGCTCACGTGATGCATTCACGTTTTTTTTTTATCTTCTCCTCTTTCCTCGACAGATCCAGCAGAGGAGACAGGAGCTGGAACAGGCCTTAGCTGTGCGCAACACCTAAACCAAGGCCCTCCTGAATCTCTGCATCTGATTTCAGAGTTGTGTGTGTGTGTGTGTGTGTGTGTGTGTGTGTGTGTGTTTGGATGTGTGTGAGGCCATCGCTGTAGTCTGGTGAAACCTTACACCTCTAAAAAAAGTCGGTAACTAAAAAAATAAAAATAAAAAATAAAAATTTCAGAGGTTTTTCCAGTGTTTTTAAATCAGAGGAGGAGGTTTTTCCTCACGACGGCAGCGACGTGCTCGTATGGAAGCTCAGATCTCTGCAAACATACGCGTCCACTGCGTATTTGTGCAGGACTGTGAGGACATCATCATTAACCGCATGTATTCACCCCCAGAGGTCAAGGCCTCAGACCACAGGCATCCTCAAGACTCACTGCCCAATACCTCCTCTTCATCCTCTGCTCTCTGCTTTGTAAATACATCAAGACAAACTCTCACCGGCTGCTCACAAACACACACACACACACACACACACCACTGTGTTTTTGGATTCCGACAGAGATGTAACCCGGTGTCACAGTCGATCCTCACAGCGCTCTGGATGAGTCTTCACATTTTATGTTTTCCAACTCTTCTTGGTTTTTATTTTGTGTGATTTTGTGTGATTGTAAGCGTGACTGTGTGTGTTTTCATTTGTTCTCATTTAGAGAGCGTTTTCTTTTTTTTTTCTTCGAAAGATTTATTAATTACACCAGCAAAGACGAGCTTACAGTGTGGCACATTGGGTTGCAGGGAATCAATGTTATCTTTAAACCTGAGGTGTGGTTTTCATTCATGTTCAGGTTTCAGTGAATTAATTGGAAAACCTCCAATGTGTCTCATTTCAGTCTCATTTGCCAGTAAACAGACTTCTTTTTACAGTAATTCCTACAACAGTATTAGTTACCTGAACTAAAGTATTATCACATTAACAGATCCATGTGTGTTTATACAAAGAATAGTGTTTTAATGAAGGAGTAACATGTATTGATCATCACAATAAGAGCTTTTTTCTTCCCTTAATCATAGCAAAATGACAAATATGCCTATACGTGTTGGGACTTGTCGACTTTTTTGACTGTTTTGTCAAAGTCGCTCGCTGCCTCTTTCTTGTGTAGTAGTTTGCCAGTTAAAGTCCTGAAGGTGTTACCAAAGGTTGCAACAAGAAGAAGAGAACATGATCACTGAAAAAAGAAGTGGGCAAAAAAAACAAAAAACCTGGGTTTAACAGAAATTGGAAATCGTTCCTTGTCTTAACAAATCTGAACAATTTGGGTTGTTTCAGAGAGAATTTACTCCCAAATGTTTGCTTTTTTTTTTTTTAGCCAATTAGGCCTCGAGTTTTTGTAAACAAACCCTAAACTTGTTATTGCAGTGAACACTTAAGCCCAGGTCTGGAGAATGTTTTCCATTTCTACACTTTGTATGTTACATGAAGAAGAAAAATGAAGTTTTTTTCTTTTCTAGAGATGTGAATGTAAATATGTTTTTTTTCTCCCCCTTAAGAGGGCCAACTGTACAGTATACAACAGACTATCTGTGTGTTTGTTTTGGGGAGGGGGTTGGAGGGGCTGAGTTACATGGTGCTGTATGGGAGCTCCATGAGTTTTGAATTAGTAGGGCAGGAATGTTAGTGTTCCTCTGTGTACTATCTTGGGTTGGGGTGGTTTATTTTAAGTCCATCCCATAACTATCGTGGGAGCTAGAAGCTGCAACAAAGAAAATCTCAGTAGCTGTAACACATGATATAATCTGCACCGATCTCATTTTACACTTTTTTGTTAATGACACTTGACTTGTATGTATATGTTGTAATGTCTGATGGAGGATTTATTTTTTGTCAGTTTCTAGCTGGAACATTTTTCTGGGTTTCTTTGCACTGTGCTGTAATTCTTTGTCGGGACTCTCTTCGTCATGGGTGAGACCCTCTCTTATTATCCCAGCATACACGAGAAGTGATTGGATGATTTCACGATGACCTATGCATGCTCCATGGACATGAATAAATACATCTGATGAGACAGTATGTGTAAATACAAAAAGCTGGCATAGCAGTCTGTATGACGAGCAAAAGACTTGTTGAAATGCCTTCTGGAAACTTTTTTGCCAAAAATGATAAGCCCTACCAGCAACTAACTGTAGGTGTGATTTTTCTGAACTGTGTTTTTGTTACTAAGTTATATTAACTGCACTCATTAGAGGAGAAACAGTAGTCATTGGTAGTATCTTAGTCCTGTGTCTGACCTGGAGTGATTTGTCTTTGTATGGCTGGGGCATTCACATTGTTGTCATACAGTCACTGATTCACTAGCACCCTCTTGTGGAGGAAACTAGAAGCTGCAACTCCGGGGTGACCTCAGCTTTGAGCACCACAGTATCAGAATATCTGACAAAATGTTAACAGACTACTGTGTCTCCTGTTACTAAACATACTGTTGACATGTTTGTCCCACTCCCTGCATGTGTTTCTAAAGAGCGGGAACTGCTCTTTCTCTCTGTTTACACTGTTGTCAGAGCTTCACCAACAGGGAGGTAATAGTATACATAATTCTGTGTATCTGTAAAGAGCAAACTCGTTTGGTGATTACATTCTACAAAAAAAAAAAAAAGGGAAAACAGCTGTGAAATCTGCGAGACAGCCTGGATGTAAATAAAGAAGCGCTTGCCAAAGTTTGTAAATGCCATGATATCTTAAAGTGTCTTTTTTTCACCTTCATGCCCACTAGTCGATGTGTAGCCACGTTTTTGTGCACATAATAGGAACTTTGCTTTGCTTTGCTGCAGAAATATACATATCAATGTGTCCAACTGAGCCTCTTAAAGCTACATCTAAATGTTTTACAGGGGAATGCTGGTAATACGCTTACAAATATCATTTCAAATAAATGTCAGGATGTTTTTTGGGGGGAAAGAAATAATTTCTCCACAACCTGGAGAATTGACCCTTCAGTATGTGATGTTTCTGACATGGCTCTATACGTAGACAAAAGACCAAGAACATAACATTTGAATAAGGCTTGAATGGCCGTATAACTGGTTTATATCTGGTTCAGTGATGCTAGATTGTCATTTTCATTTTGAGGTTTAGAAATATGATCTAGGAATCAGTGATAGTACGCATACACAGTAAATATCAATGGGATTAAGGCAAGATATTAGATTAGATATTAATTCTATTTTCAATTCAAGTGCCTCTTGTTTCCACATCTAAAGATTATAAGAGATACATTTTGCAAAGTTTATAGCAAAGTGAACTATATACATATATGTATGTAATAATATTATATAGTGTAAGTTATGGTTATTGGGTTAGTCGAATCAAATTCATTCTTTTAAATTTGTTAGCTATTCAATAGGCAAAAGGAGTAATAAAAGAGCTATCTATCAGTCTTTTAAACGTTCTATGTAATATGTAGATATTATACAGGTCTTGCTCTGTGTAAAACAAACTACTTCTTTACTGTATGAGCTGACTGAAGAATAAGATGAGCACACATAGTGGTATTCCAGTTCTGCAGACAGTTGTGCTTTTACCCCTGCCAATCAAAACAACATATTTTTAACCCGTCTGCAATAACAGATACCTGTGGTCACACTGTGGAGACTCACCTACCTGGACTCTGTCATTATGGGTGAATGATAAAACTGACTTTAAAAAAAAATATTGCGACTTTATTATTCTCAAACATTTAAGGGGCAAAATGACTCAAATGCACCCTTTGATATCCACATTTTTATATTTTCAACCACAGCAGAACTCCACTCTATAAATGACAGAAAATTAAGTTATATTTTTCCATTTTCCAAATTGTGAAAACGCAATTATGCAAATAATTGTGCAGCCCTGCTAAATTACTTGTCACTAAAAGGACACTCTCATACTCTGCATCGGTAAAGGGTTGGTTTTGTGCTCAAACTCATTGGTGGGTTAGAGTTCCTGCAGGAGCGAGGCGTTCCTCAGAGGTGGCAGACAGGCATTTTATTGTTCACTGACCTCACCACAAGGAAGCAGGTGGAGGCCTTTCCACAGCGTAATGCAGCGGTGCTGTAAAGCCGACTGCAGCCCCGCTCCCACCTCAGAAAGAGCCTCTTTCACTCTGCTGCTCCACCACTACGGGCCGACAACCCTCGCATGGAGAAGTTTTGTGGGTGGGGGAGGTTAGGGGGCCCCGGTGCGATCGTCTCTCCTCTTTAGAGAGGAGGAGGAGGGAGGCAGGGAGGGAGAGGAGGCTGTGTGAAGTAAGCCATTCAGCTTGTTCAACCATCTTGCTGTGAAGGTTAACCACCCACGCCATGGCAGACCTTGGCTAGGAGAGGCACGACCCTCCCTCTGGGCACTGGGTTCACTTCTCTCCCTGAAGACATATGTGTACAGAATACTCGCCAAAAACCCAGGGAGGCCCGGGCCGGGGTGGAGAATTACTGACGGGGAGGGGCAGGCTGCTTCAGAACAAACTGTTCACTGCCTCCAGGCGCTGCAGTAAAGCTTTTAGGCAAACCAGGAAAACTACAAGAAGCATTCTTCTGAATATGAGCAAGCCATCGCAACTGATTTTTCTGCCATATTGCCATTTCTTCAGCTCTGCCAGGCAGATAACAGATACCTCCACACAGATCCTACAAACAGTTGTCTTTGTGTCTAATGAGACTGAAACAATCATTTTTACACACTCTGAACAGTGGGAATGAAGAAACAACTCTCAGCAGACATATCACTCTTTAATACCTCTTAGAAAAAGAACATATCTTAAAGAAAAGGCAGCCAATGACTCCAACATGTTTCCAGCATAAGTTTGAATCATCTTCACTAAGAAAGACGTATGGCTCAAGTTTTTTCCAATTGATTATTAACAACAAAGGCCTTTGTTCATTTATTATTTATTAAGACACAACCTCCTATATTTAAAAAAAAAAAAATTGGAGTATAAATACTGTTGCTCTGCTCCTGTGAGAACACGTCAGTGGCAGGAATACAAGTAGTCCACGTCCAGGGAGGGAAGACACCTCCTTGACTCATAAGTCGTCTAGACATGACAGATTCAAAGTTATAGACTCATAAGTACTGAGCAGAGAGATTTTCAGCTGGAGGATACAACTTGGAACTTATGCATCAGCACACATTTGCTCTGTCAAAGTGTCCATGAGCAAGACGGTGCGGTTCTTTAGCTGATCCTGACCTCGTTCTGCCAAATACATAAGGTGAGAATTTCAGTGTATGGAACACAAAAGAGCCATATTACAATTCACATTATTCTGCGTGAGAATCCTTTAGTCCAGGCAGTATGTTCGAGGCCCCAACACTCTGAGGAAGCCCGGGCTTCTAGGTGCTGTTGGCCTGCTCTTGTTCAAAAAGAGCCATGGCTAGATGTGAGCGAGACCCCAGACCCTGCAGGTTGCTGAGGACGCAGCGGTGGTAGATATCCTCACTAAACCGTGGGTTGCACGCTCTCCGCACGTACTTCTGGATCAGGGCCGGCTCTACGGCTCTGAACACATGCAGGCCCGAGTAACGGACAAATATGTCGTACACGTCCATGCTTTCCAGCAGCTCCTCGTTGTCCAAGATGTCAGCAGCCATCTTGGTCCGCGCTGTCATGTAGTCCGCATTGTAAAAGCAAGCCTCGTCAAAGACTTGGCGGTCAAAGTGGCCGTCTCGCAGTGACTCCGAAGAAAAAGAGGAGGAGGCAGCAGAGGGCTGCTGGTCGCGGTAGACGACAGCAGGACTGTACTCTTGGAAGTGGATGGGGAAGAAGACCTGCCAGTTGCTGATGGCGTTCATTCTGCAACGGTTCAGGAAGTCAGCATTGATCTCTGTCCACACACTGGCCAGGAAAAACAGCGTGTCCACTGGGTGCTTCTTAGAGATGATGTCCATCAGCTTGACCTGCGAGGGCACCTCCGTCTTCACGCTGATCCAGGGGATCTTCACGTCTCCGTAGCGCTTCTCCACCTCCCCAATCATGGCCTTAATGCCAGCGAACACATCAGTCTGGCTGACTCGCTGGGCATCGAAGGGATCATAGATGAACAGGAACGTGAGTAAAACATTGTCATGGGTGTCCAAAGTGTTCATCACGTACATGTCGAGGAAGTTACCAACATAGTCCTGATCCTGGGCAGTGACAGGTAGGATGACCTGCACCCGTGTTGCCTCTGTCACATAGGGCATGGGAATAATCTCAACTGCACTTAAAGGTCGCAACAAGTTAACCCGTTTGGCGATGACCTGACTGTGGCCTTTCTGGGTATAGGCCTCCAGTGCAAGGTCCAGCACATACTCCATACCACGTGTGGGATCAAAGCGCCGGTAACCGTTGAGTAGACGCCGCTTGCGGAAGCGTAGCTGCGGCTGGTAGCGTTCGTTCAGACGCTCCACCGCAATCTCCAAAACTGCATTTACATCTGCGCGGTCAGCCCCTCTCATCTCACACTTGGGGGAGCTGTCAATGCACGAGTAAATGTGCTCTTCGGTAAAGTACTCCCAGTTTATAACCTCAAAACGGGTTCTTGGCTTGAAGGGAGGGTTGATTCCAATAGGCCACGTGACTCCAGCCTTACCCTCTGGTGTCAGGTCACTCAGGTTGTTGATCTGCATCTGATGAGTACACACAAAAATCTGTCAAATGTAAAATCAAAGCTAAAAAGAAACGCACTGTGTAAACATTTGCCTTCATGACATATTTGATTGCTCTGTGGTGTAGGGTGTATTTAAAATTAAGTCAAAACAGCACTAATGAACTATCATTAGCAGCTACTTTAATTACATAATGAGGCTTCTCAGGCAGATAATTTTCACAGGATGATGACACTGGAATGTAACACTTCATGTCCCAGCAAAACACCCCATCCCTTGTTTTGGCTTTCTGACATGTTTAAATATTGTATTAGTCTGGAATTTCTGCCTTGGCTCAAAAAGTGGGTGTGGTGGAGAGGAAAACAAACAGTATACTTTCACACAGAACTCATCACCAAAGCAGCCCACTGGTGCAATCCCATCAGATAAGAGTCAGACAAACAAACTTATTGTTTATAGTTGAGAGAAAGCATATCAAGTATTACAAACCTGCAGTTGTTGAATCTGTAGGTAAGTCTGTTCCAGCTCAATCTGGCTGAAGCGTTTGTGTAGGCGGTACATGAGATTCGGTTCTGATATAGGATGGACCGTGAAGGCATTTTTAAACTGCACGCTATCTTCGCGCTCTGGATCTGCGTTTTTCCCGAGCTCAAAGTAACGATAGGTCATCTCCTGTGAGCCACACAAACATTGACAGAGAGGAGAAACGTTAGTATTGATATTCCGCCAATAAAACTGTATCAAATGTGCAACAAATTGATAAAACTACCATTTCTATTTGTGTCCATGCATTAGTCTGAGTTTTTTTACCTGGTGCACCTCCACACAACTGAGACCCAGGTAGTCAATAATGCAGCGGCCCAGCCACTCATCAGGTCTCACACTGAGGATGTCATTACGGCAGGTGTCAAGGTGAGGCTGCAGACGGGCCAGCAGACTGCGGGACAGCAGGTAGCCGTAGCCCCCGTGGCAGTAACGTGCCTTCTCTTCTCCACCAATAAACTCCTCCGCCCTGCCCATATACAGGTCCTGACCTGCACTGAGGTGGCCCACCAGCTCCGACAGACGATCGGCTTGCATGTAAGTGTCATCCTGGGCCAAGAGGAACCAATCATAGTCTGAGCCGTAGTGCTGATGGAGGTGACGCACTGTCTCGTACATCAGCCACACCGGGCGGTCGTCACCGTGGGCAACCACAGTCATGCCGTGGGGCACCTTAGGGCTGCGCAGGCCTGTGAAGAAAAAGGTGCGGTGGAAGTGGTGGGCAACTGTGCGATTCACCGCCACGGCCAGCGTGTTGAGGGTGGCCCGAGAGGTCAGTACGCCCACCAGCAGTCGCTCTCTGATGCCCAGTTCAGTGTGAATATACCGAGTTCTGGAGAGGTGGACGAGCAAAGACAAACGATTAGAGGACATCAGAGCACAAACAGAAGAAACGTGACAATTTGCCATAACAATCAACTTGTTTCCATCACAAGAAATATAGATTTCAGCAGACACAAACTCATTTACATTAAGTTTTAAAACTATTTTAAGACAAACATTAAAAATGTTAAAAGATAAAATATTCTGATTATGTCAAGCTTTTTCTGCCAATAATCAGAATAGAATTTGAAATAAGACATGAAAAGGAGGACATCTGTGGATCAACAGATCTACTCTCCACACGTGAGCTACTGAGAGATTTGACTGATGTAATCTCTAATCTATATGCCACCTTTACGGTATATCTCACTGAGTGCATTTAGATTATTGCAGGGGAGATTTAAATGTAAGCCTATTAAACAGATAATTAACAAATGTAAGTCCCCTGGATTCAAATTGTGTCCAGTTTCTTAAAAACAAATCCGGTAAGATATAAAAATATAAAGCCATGTGATGTTGTGATTCTTTAACAAATCTGTCTTGATTTGTTCTCACAGAAAGCCCCTTCTATACCACCGACACAGACTTTTCACACAGTTCTTTACACCATCTACCTTGGATAATATGGAGAGCACTGCTATGCACGTTATTGTGGTGTTTTCACGTCTTTCGGCGTCTGGGAACATGGCAAAGACAGGACTTCCACACTCACCTGAGGACTTTCTTGTGTGGCTTGTTTGGGTCCTTGTGATAGGGCACGATACGTGGCTGGAAGTCTTCATCACCCCCATCCCTCAAGTCTCTCTGGGCATCTCCCCTGCCCATGAAAAGCCTCCCATTGCCCAGTTCATCTCGACAGGAGTCATCGGTATCCCCTTGTGTCCAGGACACCATCAAAAGGCTCAGACTACATCCCAGAGACAGCCCGAGGATAAGGGGTAAAGCAGGCCTGAACACGGCCAAAAAGGAGGAGAGACGCATGCCTGGCAGTTACGAGCTACACTTGATGAAGCTGTTCTGGAAAAAATCACTCGCTCCAGAGCATTTGAAACGTGCTCAACGCATTTTCGCTAAAAGCAAAACCTATTTAGGGAAAACTGATTTGACACTAACAGAAAATGGCCTTAAATGTCACATAATGCGTCTCTCTCTCTCTCTCTCTCTCTTTCCTCAGACACCATCCGGCGAGGTAGTCGTTATGAAGTCTCTAATCAACCTATCAAGCAAAAGATTATATCTGCACGTTACCTCGTAGCTACAGCAACAACTCACTGATTTTGCAAATGTGAGAAACGCTGTTTTATCTCATAAACACGAAGGTTTGCGGATAGCGGCTGGTTACGTTAGTGACCGTCTCGTTAACTTCGTAAACGTTACTCTGGGTGTCCGTTACCTTCCGAGCTAACGTTACGTTAATTAGTTTAACTGATCTCGGCTACCGTTAACGCTAAAAGTCGGCTAACTAACGTAGCACGACGCCAAATGTCACCCGGTGAAGTTGGCCGTTTGGGGTCTACGTTAAGCTGGTTAGTCACAAGTTTAAAAAAGCCGAAGCAAGAGGACTCAGGAAGTTTTGATCGCCGTATCCGAAATTATAACCCCAACGGCAGCCTAACGTCAAAGGGCAAGCTAGCAGGCTAGCGTCGCGTCCGCTGTTCCAGCGCAGAAACGTCGCTCCTCAGTCCGTCTCCGCCGCCGCCGCCGACCTGAAGGCGCAGATCCAGTTTTTCATCACTGATGCAGATAAAAAGCCACCAGGCACAGCCATTTTCTCCAGTTTCTCGACTTCCTCAAAAAAGTAGAAAAAAAACGTCCCTCTCACGCCGGGGTTCACCCTGCTCATCACCGACTGGACCTGCGCTGCCGCCGCCGCTGCGTCCCCTGCGACTGACTCAGGGGACCCGGACCTTTGCGATGCGGATTACTTAAAACACAAAAACCGAAGGCCACAACAAGAAAATGTTACGATCTTAGCGTAGCCCTCTGTGATGGCCACGAAAAAGGGTGCATTTAGAAACGTTATCGGTACGATCACACCTTTAGTGAGATGACACCAGCTTGTCGTTTTATTGTCAGGTTTACGAGCGTAGCCTCTTTCTAGTTAGTCCCAGCCATTAATTACATTATTCACCGATTTATAAATTAAATCTGCCACTAATTTAGGAGGAAAGGGGGTGTTTTACTGCAGTCCCACGGGAAGGGGCGGGTACATCCACACTCACCGCCCCCTTTCGACCATATATGGCCCGTCTGGCGGTGCGGTGATCGGCTACATCCACCCGGCGAAAAGTGGACACGAGACGGCGGTGTGCTCCCGAGACCAGTAGTTCGTAAACCAGGTAAGAGAGACGTTTACCGTGATTTACAAGTGTGGCTCAAATGGACAGCATACACACGTTCCTATGAGAATAGATGTAGGCTTGAGAAACACTCATTTACTGCCGAATTAGCCGCCTTCAGACCTCGTAGCTGGTCGGGCCTTTCGTCAAGTTAGCTTCAGCGGCTCAGGCCTGTCAGTTGGCGTTAACTAGCTACCGTTGTTAGCTTAGCTAGAGAGCTAACGCGGTCAACGGTTAGTTCATCAGAATTGAAACGGTCGTCCGTCTTTGCGTGACATTCTGTTTTAATCGCCAAACGCAGTTGTTTGGGGCCACTGTCGTCGGCTAATTCACTGTGAGGTGACAAATCTGCCGCTAACGTTAGCGGCAACAGCTGGGCTATCGGGCTTTATGATGTTAAGAGCACAACGTGCAAGCAGGTGGGACTGGAGGTCCTCGTTAGCACTGCGACCACCACCCCCGCTCTTCAGGCCGAACCGCTGACCACGTTGGGCCTTTTCTAATAACGGTGGTCCTACCTTAAAACCGGCTGTAAGTTGTAGTTACCCCGTGAGTTTAATTACCGGCACATTTTCCCAACGCCACTTTCTGTAAGCGATGAGTCACTAATACCCAGATTCATACTATGATATCTGACTGGTATAATGAAAGTATTCCCACAATGAAATTAAATCCTCGAACAACTGGTAATCTGGGCATGGTGCTGTTTTTTCCCCCCTGACATAACATGGTATTATTAAAGAATAAAAATGTTGATCTATGTGTTGATCTGTTCTCTTTTTTTTCTTGTCTGCTGTTGAATAGCCTTGCACAACCATGCCATCCGACTTAGCCAAGAAGAAAGCAGCAAAGAAGAAGGAGGCTGCTAAAGCTCGCCAGCGTACCAAAAAAACTGATGAGGAGGGCGAACAACCAGAGACCCAGTATAACGGAGCAGAGAGCAATGGTGAGAGGAGGAGTCCTTTAGACAGAATGGCTTGGTTGTGATTTACTAGGCCTGTATCATCCCCAAGATCGATTCCGGCATTGGCTTGACTTGTATATTTTGCTTGTTGCATACTACACTTGGAACTTGCCATTTTGTCAAATAGGTTCATGTCTAGCTTGAAATGTGAGCAAAAATGGTTAACAGGATTTCGTTTTGATAGGTATTGTCAGTTTGACAAAGGAGCTGGATGAATTTGAGCTGGCGAAGACGGAGGCACGGGCGGTGACGGGCGTTCTGGCCTCACACCCCAACAGCACCGATGTCCACATTAGCAGCCTGTCGCTCACCTTCCATGGCCAAGAGCTTCTAGCAGACACCAGCCTGGAGCTCAACTCGGGCAGACGCTATGGGCTCATTGGCCTTAACGGCACAGGTAAAAGGTCTCTCCTGGCACATGATTTTTAAATCGGTGGCCTGTACATTTCCCAGTAGCTGATACCATTTTCCCTTTTGCTGTTTTGGGAACTTGGACAACCTAAAAACTACACTCCTTCAACACAAAGAACAGCACCTACGTACACTATTCAATCACCACACTTGCGCCTGTTTAAAAACATTACACATTTGCTCATTTACAGCAGTTCCCCTAAGTAGAAGTGAGATGAATGTTGCACAGAATGGATTTTTGATGTCGCATACTGTGACGAGCAAAATTAATTTTCTTATCTACTTATATCTGCCAGGAAAATCCATGCTGTTGTCAGCCATCGGGCATCGTGAGATTCCCATTCCAGAGCACATCGATATTTACCACTTGACCCGGGAGATGGCCCCCAGCGACAAGACGGCTCTGCAGTGTGTCATGGAGGTGGATGAACAGAGGATTATGCTGGAGAAGGAGGCAGAGAGACTTGCCCATGAGGACTGTGAGTTACATACTTGTGATGTATTCAATAAGGGCAACCGGAGAGGGGAAAATTATTGTCACAGGCAAAACGGAATACTAAAATAAACTTAACAAAACACACCCAGTTACACACAAGGACAACTGTCTCATATAGTTGTTCTGTAGCTGTATTGAGAATTAATTTACTACTATTGAAATTAATAGTAAATGCCCTTTTCTCATCCCTGCATAGCCGAGTGTGAGAAGCTGATGGAGCTGTATGAGCGTCTGGAGGAGCTGGATGCAGACAAGGCAGAGGTGCGAGCCTCTCGGATCCTCCACGGTTTGGGTTTCACCGCTGCTATGCAGCAAAAAAAACTGAAGGACTTCAGTGGAGGATGGAGGATGCGTGTTGCTCTGGCCAGGTAAAGACAAAGTGCTCACCATTGCACCATTCAGTGACATGATACGACATATCTTTCCTCTGTCAGCGTAGATTTGAATTCGAACAGTCTAGTTCTCGAATAGCAGTGCTTGTCCTGTGTAGAGTCTAGGTTTTTTATTTCTATATTTTTTTTTTTTTTAGGTTTTTCTGAATGATGAAAAAGCAAACAATGTAACATAGCCTTGCCTGCTATCTTACAGCTTCCACGTATGAAACCATGCCAGGCATGACTTTAACTTTGTATAACCCACTTGGTGCCAAGTTCAGCTAAATGTGCTGATCGCAGGACCTCCCCTTGCACCAAACTCATCTGGTTCAGAAAGTTCATGTTTTGCTGTCAAATTAAGACATTTACTAAGACTGTGCTCTATTTGTCCAGAGCCCTGTTCATCAAGCCCTTCATGCTGTTGCTGGATGAGCCCACTAACCACTTGGATCTGGATGCTTGTGTGTGGTTGGAGGAGGAGCTCAAGTCGTAAGTTCACACCCAACTTCATCGCTTAAAATGAGCCCAAACAGTTGATATTATGTATTGCTCACCCTGCTTGTTGTTGACAGGTTCAAGCGAATCCTTGTGCTCATCTCACACTCTCAAGACTTCCTGAACGGCGTGTGCACCAACATCATCCACCTGCATCAGAGAAAACTGAAATACTACACGGTGAGAACACTTGGCTGAAACCACTGCTGGTGCCTTTAAGCAAAATTAAGCACTGGGCCAGAAAGGAAAACCGCCCTAGCATCCCTGGGAAGGTCTTTAAAAGTATCTTGAATGGAATAAGGAAAGTGGGGGTAGGCTGTTACTAATTATGTGCCGCCCTGTTGGATGACCATGCAAATCTATTTTTGCTTCAAGGGTAATTATGACCAGTATGTGAAGACCAGAGAGGAGCTGGAAGAGAACCAAATGAAGCGCTTCAACTGGGAACAGGACCAGATAGCACACATGAAGGTAAATGAGAGACACCATGTGGTGGAGCACTTTCACTGCACAGACTCGTTAAAACAAGTCCATATCCAGGGGCCCCCCAATCAGAAATGTGTCGTACCATTAAACCACCATCTAGACAAGTTTTCACCAAGCAAACTCATCTCAGGCTTGCTTTGGACAAGAATTGGTACTCTTAATGTACATTGTCATATCATAACTAGTATCCATCCTTAGTATTTCTCTGACCACGGTGGAAAGTGGAAGTCAGTGTCTCACCTCCAATATTAAAAGACCACCTCTGCTAATATTAAACAAATGCATTTTTATAAAATAACATTAACCTTTTGAGGGAGGAAAAAGAGTTGTTGGGTGCAATTTCACACAGGAAACGCTGTTCTGTTTAGTGTTGCTAATGTTTAGGCTAACTAACCAAATTTATCACACAGCAGGATCTGGGTGGCTTACCACCTCGGCTAAACTCTAAAAGTGTACACATTTTTTATTAAAGCAGTCGCATGCTTTTAAGTTTTAGAAACATTCATTATTCTGTTTCTCATTAGCTGAATCAAAACTCATTGTTCTGTTTACATCCCTCTAGAATTACATAGCCAGGTTTGGTCACGGCTCTGCAAAGCTGGCACGACAGGCACAGAGCAAAGAGAAGACTCTGCAGAAGATGGTGGCCTCAGGCTTGACTGAGAAAGTTGTGAATGACAAGGTACTGTAATGATGTGGGTCACTGATGCGGTTGAAATGGTGGTTTGGAAACTACTCAACTTTAGCAGTTTTTGACCCAGTGAGGAATTGTGGCCAGTGGTACTAATACCTGCTTCTGTCTCCCACAGACTCTGTCATTTTATTTTCCTCCCTGTGGGAAGATTCCTCCTCCTGTTATCATGGTTCAGAACGTGAGCTTCAAGTACAGTGACAACACAGTGAGTACAGTTAATATTACAGCATGGACAGGGCTTTGTTCACTGAAATATGTATTCATTTCTCAAACTCACTCGTCTGTTAATGTTTCCTATAGCCGTACATATATCATAACCTGGAGTTTGGTATTGACTTGGATACACGAGTGGCTCTGGTGGGGCCCAATGGAGCAGGGAAGTCCACACTGCTGAAGCTGCTGATGGGAGAGGTAGGTGCAGTGTATTTCCCCATTATCCTGCAACAACCTGCAGTTATCTTCCCGAGTGTTCAAGTTTGTTCTCCTTTTTCTCTTCGTAGCTCCTACCCACCGATGGCATGATCCGCAAACATTCTCACGTCAAGATTGGCAGATATCACCAGGTAAAACACAGAACCTGTTGATGGCACACTAATGCATGCATGTTTGGATAGTACTAATTCAGGGCAAAACCCATGCTATGCCACACCTGGGAGACCTTCCATAGAAAGTATATTTACAATAAAATTAAATGTCTCCTATGTATCTGCTTATGTTGCAGCATCTCACAGAGCAGCTGGAGCTGGACCTGTCTCCTTTGGAGTACATGATGAAGTGCTACCCTGAGATCAAAGAAAAAGAGGAGATGAGGAAGATCATTGGTCGCTACGGGCTGACGGGAAAACAGCAGGTAGGTTTGGGATACTCTTCCACATGATAGAAAATGGGGAAAGTACATTTATTTCGTTTTCTGTCTTTGCCTGCAACTGTGTCTACATTTACACCTGAAATTTCTTCCAGGTCAGTCCGATCAGGAACTTGTCAGATGGTCAGAAGTGCCGGGTGTGTTTTGCCTGGCTGGCCTGGCAGAACCCTCACATGTTGTTCCTTGACGAGCCCACCAATCACCTGGATATTGAGACTATTGACGCATTGGCAGACGCCGTCAACGAGTTTGATGGCGGCATGATGCTAGTTAGCCACGACTTCAGGCTGATTCAACAGGTATATATTTACCGTTCAATCGATTCATTAAACATTTGGTTGGAAATGACACTGTAAACCGGAGGATTTTACTTAACCAGTTGTAGCTTACACCATTATAACTGTCTCTTTTTCTCCAGGTGGCTCAGGAGATCTGGGTGTGTGAGAATCAAACCATCACAAAGTGGAACCGGGACATCCTGGCTTACAAGGAGCACTTGAAATCAAAGATCGAAAAGCAAGCGCATGACATCTAAAGAAACATCACACTCTGAGTCACTCCTTTTTATCTTGCATTATGGATTTGACCTGCAAGCTCCTGAGGGGGGTGACCAGGGTTTGCATTGAAGGAAATGTCCTAAGTAGAACTGAAACGATCTCTTATGCATCTTATTGGACACGTCTCTTGTACATGTTGTACTGCATTTCCATCTCGGTTTGACAGTGCCGCACCGTGCTGAACCCGACCCGACCCAACCCACCCAACCCCCCTCTCCCTTCACCTCAGGCTGCACTCTGATTGGCTGATTTACCTGAAGCGTCTCAGTGCATTTTGGAATGCATTCCATTGTGCTGTCTTCATAGAAAAGTTTTATTTTTCCAAATGTTCTGTTTCATCCCAACATGTATGCAGCAGCTTTTAGGTCATATTTTATATTTAAAAGTTGACTTTTTTTTTTTGTGTAAAAGAGCAGTTCTGCCTTATTTAACAATGTAATGCAATAAAGGTTTGTCTGAATAAACAGAACATAAAAACAGCATTTAGATTGAGAAGACTTTTATTATTCATTTTAAACTTAATGAATACAGTGCTTGTATCCAAAAATCAAAAGCTGTTAGGGAAAATAAACTATATTACATCTCTAAACAAGAGGACAAAATGAAGTGATTAAAGAAGCTGCTTTGGATTCTGGCTTGTGAGCCCCATGGCTGCATAGATCCTACCTCATCTTACAGCCACCACTACACTACACTATGTGTATGCTGCTCACCCTGTCTTCCATGTAACTGAAAATAGCTGGGCTGTCCAAAAAATATTGGCATTTCTCGGCGTAACTAACGCTAACAAAACAAGGTGATATGACAGCCATTTATAAAAACCTATCAAATGAATCCAATTCATCTCCGGGATGCATTTAAAAAGGGAAAAAAGTTTTTAGGTGGGTTGCTGTAAACTAACATTCATACAGGCGACATCAAATCTTCATTATGATCTCTTACAGTAAAGCTGTGTTCATGTCAAACTGGAATAGTGTCAACATAACGCAGAAGTATGGCTGCGTTTTGCCGCCACCATTGTCATGTTATTTAATAATTTTTCTCGTTACTACTACGTACCAAATTTTCAATATGTTCTATCACAAAACTTTCCCCATTATTACATTAAATGTACTTATCTCATTAAACAAGAAACATTTCACGTTATACCATTTTGACAAATTGCTGTGTTATAATAAGACACTTCCATGTTAAAACGAGAGAAATAAACCATATCATGCCTACCTAGATCAATCATGTAACATAATGGATCTAGACATCTGGCAGGATGTTTTAAACAATTCGGTATGTGCTGTAGTAATGAGAATTTGTGACACTGAGCAAATGTTTTTTGTCAATACGCTGCCATACAGAAGCAACATGGGCATTCATGTCATGTTTATGGATTTAAAGCCAATCATAAACTAGCAGGAGCTGACATCTCTTGTCTTCAGCAGTAGTAACTGTACGACAATAATAAACTGAAATTAATATTTTTATCTTGGACATCTGCAGTAGTGTTTGCTGCATATACAAACACTATAATTAATAGTGCCAAGCTAACAAAGAAAATAAACACTGGACCTAATTCTAATAAACATCAGGAGGTTGACGTGAACTATTCTTCTAATAAATCCGACGTGACATGAATACAGCTCAAGATTCAATGTTAGTTTTAACAACAAGTGACCGAACGATTACTGGAAGAGATTATCTGCCTTCACATCCTCCAAAAAAAAAAGAAAAAAAAAAAGTCTTCTACCAGATTTGGTTGAATTGACAATTTGTTATTTAGGTTTTCATTTAATTTCTACATATCAGTCTGTTAGTCATTACAGTCTGAAAATACATGCGGTGTTATAAGTTACACTTCCAACATTTAACATGTTCCTGCCAGTTGGCTCAAAAAGTGCCAACCAGAAGAAACACAGATAGTTCCAACCTATAAGGCTGCACATAAAGCTTTAAAGCTGTAATGTTTGTCAGGTGAAATTTTCCAGAGACAAAGGGCTGCAGTGTATGCAAGTAAATACAGATTGATTATATATACGTAAACGTTATAAATGGCCTAGTTTTTAAACACAAGGCTCCCGTTTAAGGTTTCAACTTGGTAGCGTGCGTGATTGACAGATTAGTGGCTGCACTAGCTGCAGTTGAAACAGTGCAAATAGGAGTGTTTCAGTTATGCCGTTTCTCAGGGTATCCTGATGGCAGCGCGTTTCAGGGGCTAAAAGGGGACCGCAGCAGCCAGAGGCGCACTCAGGTACAGTATGTGTGGACCAACCAAAGGAATGGATGCTCACTGGCCTTCCCACTCCTCATCTGAGACGTCATCAGGGGGAATGGTGCGAGTGTTGCTGGCGCGAATGCTGCTGATGTTGGTGAAAGAGAGGAGGCTCGCAATACCCATCAGACTCACACCGGTGCCATCCAGATTCACCTGAGCCAGATGCATGTGTTTTAAGAACTTCAGACCTGTGGAAAACATATAACAATGCACAGAGATTGTTCACCCAAGAAAGAAAAGATTACATTTGTCTGTTGTGGTCAAGTCAGATGACGAAAGGGGCCAGTGGTCTTAGAGTTTGACCTTACCGTGGTCTGTGATCCGTGTCCGGCTGAGATTAAGTTTAACGAGCTGATTGCAGCGGATCAGACCTCTCCTCACTACTGTGTCTCCCACCTGAGTGCTGGCTAACCCCAACACCTAAAAAACACAGGGAAAAAAACATCAACATCAGCAAAATATAATGCATATCAAATGAAATAATTTCAGATATTTGTTACTGAAACCTTTTCTCAAAACTACAGGCAGATGTTTGCATTTCTAAGACATACTAATTAACCTGTCAGCAAATGTAGTCCCACCTGAAAAGTCTTTAAACATCCAAATTAGCTCCAAAGCAGCCGTTGTGACCCGCCCTGACCCTTAAACCCAGAATCAATGTACTATCAAATCCTCTTTATAAATAACAAAATAGTATATTGCATGACAGATAGTGACTTTAAGGTTGTCAACACAACTTTTAACCCCTTGCTACCCCCTTTTTGAGCCTCACATTTAAGCCTAGCTTATCACATTTTTCACAATATTTTTAAAAAAAGGGTAAGCACCACTTTAACCCTACATTAATGAGCGCTGTACTGTAGCAGGGTTTGATCTGCAGAGCTAGGAACAATAGTGTCAAACAGAACAACTATGCAAATGTGTGTTAACCCACAATTCTAACACTTAAATGTCCAGGGTAGTTGTTAACCAATAGGTTAAATAAAAGCAGTGTTAAATGTGATGTAAGTTACCTATGTTTATTATAATAAAAGGTTAAAATTATAGAGCAGCACATATTATTTCTCTACCATTTCCTACACTAAGCTTTTGCTTGGCAATTTACAGATGGACAAACACACAAACGTCACCAGTGAATTCACCTGGAGGTGCGGCAGACAGGTGATGAGTTCGGCCACTCCTCGGCTGCTGACTGCTGTTCGGTCCAGACAGAGCTCCTGCAGCTCCTGCAGGCTGCGCAGAGAGGGAAGCCCTGCATCTGTCACCTGAGTGTTGCTAAGTGACAGCTTCTTCAACCTGCACAAAGTACACACAATACTCCTGTCAATATCCCTGTTGTGATCATAACAAAACAGCTGTTACAATGAGTTATAAAGTGTGGGAATGACCTGGCCATGGTGGAGAGCTGGCTGACTCCCTGGTCTGTGACTTGAGTGTAGTCTGTCAAGTCCAGCTCTGAGAGCAGAGACAGTCTAGAGAGGAATGACAACCCACTGTCTGTCACACAGTGGCGTCCAGGAAGGGTCAGCTGAGTCAACTTTAGACCTGGGAGGAAAGTAGAAACATCTCTAAGAGTTAGATTCACCACAGACTATTTTGTTTCACTCCACATCTGCTCATTTTTGAAGGTTCCTTTCCATTTACAAACCTGAGATGATCTGCAGGGCTTGATTGCCATCCACTACAGGGATTCCTGCCAAACTGAGGGAAGACAGGGCAGGGTGGGTGGCGAGATGCTCCAGAGAGCTTTCTGTCACACCTGTCCCATCCAGGTTGAGAGTCTGCAGGCTGGACAGCTCTGCCAAAGCTGACACATCCCTGACCTGGGACAAAGAAATGTCATGAGACAACAATAAAATGATAAATTGTTAAAAACATGCCAGATGTGCTGGTAGAGCTGAAGTACCTTAGTCTGCTTGATGCTGAGGAGCCGCAGTTGTGGTACACAGGTGGGCAGGACCACCAGTGTGGCTTCAGTCACAGCCGTCTGGTTCAGGCTGAGCTGGGAGAGACAGGACGGAGCTGAATGGAGATACAGCACCATCCCAGCATCAGTCACTTTGGTGTGGTCCAGGGACAGGAAACACAGGCTCTTTAAACCTTGTGGACACAGAAAGAAGGGAAATAACATGTTGATACGTGTCAAAAATCATCAAAACCCATTCAACACTAAATACCAGTACTTAACACAGAGCAGCAGTTGGAATCTGGCATTCTTGCACGTAATTGCAATTGCCTATAAAGTGGCGTTACATAACCTGTAACCCCCCCCCCCCAGCAACAGTCTGAGCCTTGTTCGTAACACGGTTTATAGAAAGTCTAACCTGTGATATGCTGCAGACAGGAGTCAGTCAGTTTGCTACAGGAGGCCAGGTTGAGGTATTGGAGTTTGACCAGGCTGGACAGGATTGACAGCCCAGAGTCTGGACAAAACAGGTTTAAGAGATTAAAATGACAAGGCACAGGCACTGACAAAAATTACTGCAGAAGTTAACACAGAAAAATCAATATCTGAAAAGCCTAGAAACTCAAATTCTATACCCGTGATGAGAGGTGAGTTGACTAGACTCAGATGCTTCAGCGCTGTGAAGGCCCGTAACTGGCGCAGGAGCTCATTGGTGGAGTAAGGGTAGCAGTTTAGGACAAACTTCTGCAATGGGCAGCCGAAGAAGAGCTCCAGGGTGCGTGGACGTAGGAGCCTCTCACGGGACATGTGGTTGAGCAGAAGCTCTGCTAGCTCCGGGGTGAGGCATGCCAGGCTGCTGCTGTACTGCATGCTGGGAGCTGAGAGAGCAGACAGTAACAGTGAGCAAACAAAGCAATGAGACACATGTCATGGAAAACCAGCAAGTCTTACAACTGAATATTAATATTCTGCATCGTCTCGTACCAGTCATGAGGTGGACAGTGGCGCGGGTGGCCAAGGCACATAGGGACGGCACGCTGGGTGCCCTGAAGGGTCTTTTAGGGGGTGATGGTTGTCCCTGGGAGGCACGGGGGTCTTCTTGCTGAGCAGCTCTTTGAAGACGCTCCACTGCAGCCTGACCTGCAGCGCCAGGTGCCACCCGACCTCCCGCATCCTCAGGCTCTGCTGGGTCCTCTTCTGGAGCCTCCCTGAAACACACAAACACAACTGCCTCTTACACCCATACTGTATTTTAATGTACGTGTAAAATATTTCATGGTCGCTCTGTAACTTCAAGACTTTTACCAATAATCCTTCTGTACCTGCCTGTCTAATAATGACTCTGTCTAATAGGGCGTTGCTGTAAGAGAACATTTCGTCTTGGCCAACCTACCCTGTTTAAATGGTTAAATACATAACAATAGATATTAAAAAACAGGTCACTGTTGGTACCGATTTTTATTAATCAGGATAACAATACAGTTACTTCCATTATCAATTCATCTGCCAATTTTCTCGATTAGTTGTTACCACAAAACATGCCCATCACAGTTTCCCAGAGCCCAAGGCGATATCTTCAAATAACTTGTTTTGTCCTAACATCAGCCCAAAACCTAAAAATGTTCAATTTACAATGATATAAAACAGAAAAAAGCAGCAAATCCTCACATTTGAGAAGCTGGAACAAGCAGATGTTTGGCATTTTTGCTTGGAAAATGACTCAAACAACAATTCAATTGTCAAAATAGTTGCTACTAAATGGTTAATTGATTTCAGCTCCAACTATAATACAAAACAACGTAACTATAAACCATACTGAAAATTTCAGAATGATTCATTGTAACTAGCTGTAAAACACTTTGAAATTAATTGTAGTCTAGTGAAAAAATACTGTTATACATATAAAGTTGTATCACCTTACATGTTCTTACAGTTCTTACATTAGTGCCATTCTGTCGAGACACCCACCTGAGTCGATTGCCTTGCTCTGGCCAGTGGTGCCTGGGCTCAAATTCCCCACGGAACCTGTTCTCTGGAAAGAAAGGCAGCCTCGGCATTCCTGTGAAATTTACACAAGTGACAATTGTAATCCATCCATAAGGATCACCAAGCTGACACTCAAAGTAGTCACTGACATCAAAACCAGCCCATATTATATATATATATATATAAATAAATAAACACACACACACACACACACACACACACAGTATAAGTCACAGGACTGTTAATATAACACCCCTACTGTCTTTACAATGAAAAAAAAAACCTGTTTTATATCCCGCACCTCTAATCAACATCTTTTGTTCTGGATCTTTGATTTTAGCTGCAACTGAACTGAGCTCTTTTCACTCTCTGGTCACATTCAGTATACTATATCACAACCACGCTCTGAAAGACTGAATATGATTGGCTGCCCGGCTGTAAGCACTTAGGGAACTCACTAGATATCACTGCAGAATTTGACCATGTGTACTGCATGTCTGACAGAAAGGGGCATTCACCTACATATTTCCTAATCCTAATCTTTCTTACATATGACACACATTACTAGGGCAGTCAGTCTAATGATCTGTAAACTGGGGAACTTATGCAACATACAGTATGAAACTGAATGAAAGTTAAGTCTAACAGATTAAAGTGTGAGGCCAGGGTCATCTGTTTGTGACATGGGAGAACAAAAAGTTCTACGTGGATGAATACATGGAAACACATGGAGGCAGGAAGAGGGGAGGAGAGAGGCGGGAAAGTAAGCAAAATGTAGGTCAAAGGAGGGATGAGGTGTCTGCAACAACCCCAGACACAAGGAGCAGTACCGTTAAGCATGTGAGGTGGTTCTTCCTCTCCTTCTTGTTCCTCATCAACCTCTATGCCAGCAGCTTCCTCGGCATTACCAGGTACCAACCTGTTTCCACGCCCTGTTGAACAGTACCAGGAATATCATATAATGACTAAACAGCTATTTAAATAATGTTCAACGTTCAAATTGAGCCTGTACAGTTGCAAAGTGGGAGGAGCTATTTCAGAAGTAAAAATCTCTTTCATTTTCTCCATAGTCAGTGTGAAGTGATTTGCAGTTGGAGCATTTTCACAGCTTGGATTGACATGAAACTCTCACCGGTTGAATTATCAGTACAAAAGATGAACAACTACTTTAGGTAATATGTGGTTCTAAATTACAAAGGTAAAAGCCTGTATACATGGTGAGTGTGCATTTCGGCAGGAAACATCCAATCACTGAACTTAAGATTTTGTCAAGTGTGCCAATAAGAAGACAAATATTATCTAAAAAAAGAAAAGAAAAGAAAAGAAAAAAGAAAATCTTAAATGAATTCACTTTCAGATTCTGGGTTTTGGATGAATTCAGCACCATTGCTGAATTCATCCAAAGTGTTTTGAATTTGCTACCATTGTGATTCATGCCTCTGATTGGCCTCTTCTCCATGGCAACGGCAGCCAATGCTCATGGACATCGAAGTATTTGGAGCAGTCCGCCATGCCAAACTGACCGTAAAAACATGATTCCTCAGAAATAAAGTTGAAATAATTCAAACCAATGTTCATAACATAAACCTATAGGATTGTAACATCATCCATGTTTCTATGTTGAGTAACATTGAGGAAATCCTTAAAAGAAAAATTTGAAATGGGATCAGATTGGTGATAAATACTTCCACTTTGCAACTCTCTAAATAATTTGTATAGGCTACTACAGTAATACAACTGTACACCACAAACAAGCATTGATGAATAAACATTTGTGAGGTACAACAGCAAATCTGCTTAAAACTTTACAATATGTTAAGAAGTTTTTTACACAGCATTTAATACTTACCCCAGAAGTGAGACGGCCCAGAGGGTGAAGGACCAACTCCAGGTATCCCTGCATAATTCACTGCCTCTTCCCACAGCTGGTTGGGTAGTGGAGGAGGCAGAACAAGGTCCCGCCCTCCCACCCCTTCCAGGATAGGGATATGTGGCACAGGAGGAGACACAGCACACGGAGGCGACTCATCCAGTCCCACTGATGGTGGATCTACAGGACTCGGTGGATCCTGAGGTGTCTCTGGAGGAGTGGTCTGAATACACAGAGCAGCGTTGGGTGTGAGGCCAAGAGAGTGCAGCGAACAAGCAAGCTCTGCCTCCCCAAAGCGCTTGCGTGGAAAACCCTGGAGGAGGGAAAAGGAGGGTAGGGAGGGGTGACGTCCAGTGATGTGCTCCACGACGCTGCGCAGAGGGGCATCAGCTGGGAAGCGTTCACGCATGGACTCACCGGATGGCAGCCGAATCTGCAGCAAAAAACACGAGGTTAAAACGACTGCAATTTTGTAGTTTGACTGCATCTACTTCATGCACACACATACATTTTAATTAGTCATAGCCTCACCATGAGGATGCAGTTGTTATCCACATTAGTCTGAATGTTTCCTCCAAGCCTCTGCCCTTGAACACTGGGAGGAGACGTCTCTGTGGCGGCGCTGGTCTGGATCTTCTCCTGTAGGCTCCTCCGATCCTCAGCTATCCGCTTCAACACCAGCTCACGCTCCTGGAAGACCAACACACATAAGACAAGTCTGAGTTGGCACTGTTCGGTACCAGAAGTCCTTCTTTTCAGCACTGCTGACCTGTTTCTTTTGCCTTCTCTCTGCTCTGGCCTCCTGAGCAACACGCTGCCTCTGTTGCTCTTCAAAGTCACTCTTGTCCTGTTTGATGCGGGACTCGACTGGTAGTGGGTCTGGGGACAGGGTGCACGACTGTGATGGTCTCAGCACCAATGAAGGAGATGCTGTTAAAGTAAAAAAACAACAACACCCTGAACTATTTCTTTAAGTCTTGAAAACGTCAATGACATGATAACAAATAAATATTTACAGGATATAACGATGACGGATTACACTTATATATGACCCTCTATCCTTAAAAGCAAACAGTCTTTAGCTAACTGCTTGGTGTTATACCTCTGCTGTCAGAAGGAGATGTATGTGTCTCTGAAGTGCTTGCTGCCTCTTTGGGTGGGTTGAAAGCAGAAAATGCCGTCTCAGCTGGCTGTGATGACTGCTTGACCAACCTGTGCCGTGGGTACTGACCTTGTAAGAGCCTGTCAACATATGAGACATGAGAGAGGGACACAGACGTAATTTACTGAAATGAGTGGTCTTTTAGAAACTGAAGGGAAACTATATTAGCATTTTAATGAATGTTAACTATTTAAGATTTAAGAAAAGGGATGGGGCAACTCACCACTCGGCTGCATCTGTCACAGAAAAATGCCCCGCCTGTACAGCTGACTGGATCTGTTCCTCTGTGAATCCCATCTCGCTGAGGATGAGGAATAACTCCCCAATAGTCTGCAAAATAAGCAAATCAAATAGGCATCAAAAAGGCATGTAAATAAGGGTTGACCAAACTACCTTTGTGGTTGTTTTTCCCTTATCAGTGTTTGCACAAACAATGGCTACTGTGGTACAGTTTGTCTGGCTTGTAATGTCCTGATGTCTCCAACATTCAATGGATTATCTCAGACAACAGATAATCAAACTCTCTTTATTGTTAGCTTACGTTTTCAATCAGGTGAACGAACCCAGAGTTACTGTTTATGATGTATTAAAAATACACATTTTAGTCGTGTTAATAACTTTGCTTATGGTCTCTGTTCTAGTTTTATTACTGCTTTGTTTGATCTCCCATGTACTGTTTGTGGGGAGGCCAATACCATTATACAATTAATCAATCAATTAATTGTCCAGTTATTTCTATTTTTAACATCCAAGGACAATTCAGCACCTGACTTTGCAACATTTAACATTATCTCTAATTTGCAGTACTAATATACGGTACATTACAAGGCACTATAATTATACTTTTATATTTTTCATATCTATATGCAATTTGCCAGCTGCATTAACTGACATGCATTACAGAAAAAAATGTTTAGCCTATATCAATAATGCCTTTTACAGCCATTTTACAGCTGTGTATACAATAAATTTGCTACTATTATTGTTCAATTTGTTAGTATTTCTTTATAACTTAGCTCTGCTTTGATTGATGTTAGTAAAAATGTTAAATCCCAAAGACTTTATAAGGGCTGTTAACAGGTGCTGGTGACAATATTTAGTTATTTCCTTTAACCTTAATCCATATATGCAATACCAATACCACTGACGGTGTTTAAGCAAGGACTAGCTACAACTTAACATGTTTATTTTTCTTTATTTGTCCTAATTAATTGAATCTGACTGGGGCTGACATGCAACTTCGCCTTTAAACTCCCCAATTCTAAGTTAGTTTTACTGCACAAAGTTTTTTAGCAGTTAGTTAGCCTCCGTCAGGATAAAGGCATTAATTGACAGTAAAGTCGGTGAATTTAAACGGACGGACGGGCACCAGGCCAACCCGCAGCTAGCGCAGGTGCGTTGTCGCGTCTGTGGCACAGAGAGGTCCGTCAACAAACGACGTTAGCATGCCGGCTAACAGTTAGCTGGGGGAGAGCGACGGCGAGGCTAACGCAGCTAGCAGGCTAACGCTTGTGTGCAGTACGGCGTCATGTCACACGCAGCTTACCGGAGGGGCAGCGGAACTCATGCCGTCGGTTCGACGTGAATGTGGGAAAATCAAAATGAAACTAACGTTGATTAGCAACTTCGCTGACTTCCCGGTTTGGGTCTGGTGCGCAGACTGCTATGCTAGCAGCGCTGACCTCTGCCCCCCCCCCCGCTGACTGACAGAACGTCAACGAGAAAGCAGCCTATCAGCACCGCGACAGACCGGCGTGATCCACAGACCCGGACCCAGACAGCAGCCTTAGTCCTTCAGGACTCAACGCGTCCATGTAGTCTGTGGAGAAGCTGTTGTTTAGGCACAGTTTAGCAGTTTCTCTCTCTCTCTCTACATATATATATATATAAAATATTTCTCTCTCTCTACATATATATATATATATATATATAAAATATTTCTCTCTCTCTCTCTCTACATATATATATAAAATATTTCTCTCTCTCTCTCTCTACATATATATATATATATAAAACATTCTCTCCTCTCCTCCTTACATATACATAACATTTCTCTCTCTCTCTCCCCACATACATACATATATATAAAACATTTCTCTCTCCTCTCACATTATATATATATAAAATATTTCTCTCTCTCCTCTCTTATATATATATATATATATATATATATATATATAAAATATTTCTCTCTCTCTCTCTCTTACACATATATATAAAATATTTCTCTCTCTCTCTCACATATATATATATATATAAAAATATTTCCCTCTCTCTCTCATACATATATATATATAAAACATTTCTCTCTCCTCTCTCACATATACATATATATATAATATATACATATATATATATAAAATATTCTCTCTCTCTCTCTCTCCTCTTTCTTCTACATATATATATATATATATAAAATATTTCCTCTCTCTCTCACATACATATATATATATATATATATATATATATATATAAAATATTTCTCTCTCTCTCTCTACATATATATATATATATATATAAAATATTTCTCTCTCTCTCTCTACATATATATATATATATATAAAATATTTCTCTCTCTCTCTCTCTACATATATATATATATAAAATATTTCTCTCTCTCTCTCTACATATATATATATAAAATATTTCTCTCTCTCTCTCTCTACATATATATATATATAAAATATTTCTCTCTCTCTCTCTACATATATATATAAAATATTTCTCTCTCTCTCTC
>SEMN01001235.1:0-81348 GCA_005408345.1 Macquaria australasica
ACACACACACACACACACACAATCTTAACACGACACACACACACACACACACACACACACACACACACACACACAATCTTAACACGACACACACACACACACACACACACACACACACACACACACACACACACAATCTTAAGTTGTTACACACATCTGTCTTGTTGCATAAATGCATCATGCTCTACAGTTTGTGAAAACTGTTCCCTAACGTGCAGCCTCCCTCTTTCCATGTTTCATGATGTGATTTGATTAGTTGGCTCGGTAGCTGAACTCGTGATTGTGCTGCTCAGCACTTCTGATTTATGTGAAAAAAGACTCGTCGTGTTCATAAATGTGCTAATCGTGGGTTTCATAGCCTTTACTTGTCAATGTTGTCTGCACCACGTCTCTGTCTCTCCTAGATGACGATTGTGTGTTTTTTTAGAGAAATAAAATAAAATAATTAGCAATTGTGGGTTATTCACTTAAGCTACATGACTGCAGTGTCTAAATCAATCTCACACAAAACAGCGCTGGTCTTTTGCTGTCCTGGATTTACTTTTGGACCTTCATTTTAATTGATCTACAATAAATGATGTTTGGGGGCTGATTTATTTATTTATTTTTTGGTGTAATTCAAGTTTTCCATTGGATAAATTACAGTAAATCAATGAAGAACAGGTATCAAAGCAAATGGAACAAAACAAAACAAATCTGGGCACATATAGCAGTTAACCTAAATAAAATAAGTCACACCAATATAATAAGGACAAAAAATTGGACGCTGATTCTTATATCTTATAATGCATTTAAGCCATGGATCCAGTTCTTTATACATGGATGTATAAAGAACTGGATACAGCATCGGAGGCGGGGCCCCGTTCATTCCTGTGAAACTTGCTCAGTGGCACATGAAGCCAAAAAAGTTCGACTTCCAGGTTTAAAAATACCCAGATATTCCGTATAGCTTCCACATTGTGCTGCCCACAGAGCAAGCACACTAGCGTTTCCTTTAAGCCAGTGTGCATCACGTGACGGACCCGGAAGTTGGCCACGGTTTGGCCAGTATGTCAAATTGGCTTTAAAGCCTGCCGCACTTCCTGGGGGCTTGATTTAAGCGCACATCACATGCTAAAGTATAGCATAGCGTATAAGTAGCAGATGACCAGTTAAATGATCCCATACTCAAAGAATACACCCTTAAGGGATTGGTGCCCTGACAGCAGATTTTTTGCCCCGTTGTTGCAGTTGTTCTCATTCTCAATAGCATTCAGTTTGACTGCTGACTTAAGGGGAAAAAGAGGAAGCTCTGGATATGAGCCAGCACTTTATGGCTCTTAGGGAATGTGACCTGATATAATTTTGTTTTGTATCAGACACTTTCGGAGCAGCAGCTTTTCATGGCTGTATCGCAAAGACAAGGTTTGACCCTCTGAGCTCCACATCGACCAGTATTTGTGGTTTGCTGTGTCTTTTTGTATCTGTCTATTTAGTCCAGGAAGTGGTGATACTGCTAACATATTTATTGATGGTCAGCACTCCCTGTTAGTCACTGATTTCAGAGTTAAGCTGGGTTATCATCATTAAAATGCTGAAGACTCAATTTTTAACTTCAGGAAAAGTATTCTTGTTCATGTGAGTAATGATTTAAGCCACAACACTGCCAACCCAGCACTCCTTTACCTCCTTCCTCATTCCTAAACTTCCTCCCTCCCCCTGCCTCACTCCTTCCTGCTGCCCTGTTTTCCCTACAGGAGGGAGCACTGGAAGCTACTGTCCAGCCTGAAGACCACGGTGGAGGGTCTTGTGTCCACCAACAACCCCAACGTGTGGTCGCGTTATGGCGGCCTGCAGCGGCTCCACAAGGACATGAACAACATCCTGAGCCATGGACTGAAGAATGAGCAGGTCAGACCTCAGGAGATCTGACTGATTCCCCTGTCCTGTTTGTATTTATTTGTTCTTTTGTCCGAACTGTAATCACATTACTGATCCCTCTCTGTGTGACCTCCAGTCGGCTCTGGCAGAATTGCAGGTCAAAGTTAAAGCATTTGTTAAACGTTGACCTGAAAATCTGCAGGGTTGGTTGGTCAATACAAACAACTTGTGTTTGAACATGGAGGAGTCATTAATTCAAGGTCTATCCCATAACCCCACAATACCACACTATCAGACGACAAACTGTGCAATTGGCCGGCTCAATATTTCCAGATACCCATGTTACACCTGTGACATCACATGTCATTGATAACCTAGATACAGAAGTTATTAAGATAAGATAATCCTCTATTGATCCCCCAGAGGGGAAATTCGGGTGTTACGATATAAGTACAGATAAAAAGAAAAACTTAAAATAAGATAGATAAATTATGAGTATATAAAATAAAAAACTGTACAAGAGCAATTCAATGAAAACTCAAACTTATAGATGTGTGTGTGTGTGTGTGTATATTATTTTTTTATATATATATATAAATATATAAATAAATAAATAAATAAATATATAAAAATAAATAAATATATAAAATAAAAAAACTTAACGTACATAACGATAAGCATGGGATATAACAAGTTATATCCCATGCTTTACCAATGTAGAGGGTCATTTCTTTTTACATTTTGGCAAGTATGTACATTATCAGACAGGTATTGCCACTCCTTATCATATGACACTCTAAAATTCAGGGGGAAACGGTTCGCTATGGGACGCACTCCCTCTCTATAATGGTTTATTGAAGCTGGTAATCTCTGTAACTGGGTCATGCTAACAGCTGGTTTTATGTTGCAGGTGTACTACAAGCAGAGAGACTACTGGCCGTTTGTGTGGTGTGTTCGCTACATCATCCCCCACCTGGCCTCGCACGTTGAACAGGTATGGTCACTGTCAGCCAGCATGCAATGTGGTATCTAAATACTTTCATGTTTAGTCAGCACACAAATCTCAAGTTTATGTGGTCAGACAAACATTGCTGCCTTGCTCTAAGCTACTATAAGTTCTAGTATTGTGGCATCACTAATGTCTGAATATAAAGGAAAAATAAAACGCTGACAGGACTGTGATGAAAAATGTCACTACACAGGTAGTTTTATTTATTTATTTATTTTTATCTCCTAATCATGAGTCATCGTGTTGCTTGGTTTGTTTCAAAGCTTAAAACAGTGTTGGGATTTTTGAGAACTTTTCAGGTTCCATATTTACAGCGAGAGGGGGGCTGATATGTTTCAGTTCTGTAATTCATATTCACACACAACAGATGATGTGCCTCTGCATTTTATTCACTGATTTCCACAACCTGTAACTGTTATCACTTTTTCTGATTTTACTTGTGAAAGCATAGTAGCCAGGATGCAAAATTAGCAATGTGTATTATCCATATACTGATCAATTTTATATTTTGGCAGTGGCAGATTTGTTTGTTTGCTCCACCAGCCACCCTAACAGGAAACTAAACCCTCATTTAGCTGATAAATTGTGTTTGACTTCGCTTGTTGGACAGTGAAAATAGGTGGTGAATATGAGAGCCTGTCTGCCTGCCTGACAAAAACAATAGTTCTCTATTTTGTAAAGTTATAATGTGCAATGTTAGTTGCATTTCAGATGCCCTTAGCAGAGTCACTACACTTCCTGGATTACCTGTTGTACACAATTTTTGTCAGTCACCTTTCAACCCCAGTCCCCTCTTTTTCAAGTGTTCACAGGATTGTACAGCGACAAAGGGATTTGGAGTCGTTGGAATCTAATTGTCTTCACTACGCCCTCTGTTACTGACCAGCAGGGCTTACAGCACACTCGGCCATGATGTAATCATCATGTGACGCCTCACTCCTCATTCCACTCATTGCTCACTCTGTTTAGACTGTCAAGCCTATCGTCTGCATCACAGTGCGTCAGACCCGTTTCTATCCCATTTCTATCACACAAACTGCTTGACTTAACAGGGCTGCACACAAACAGCAGTATGTTTGGAGTAAATAAGATTTGGTTCGTTAGCATGAGCAGTGATAACCACCGAGGCTGAACGGACAAAGTGCCACCCACAGAAATGTCAACCACACAAAATCCAAGGAACACGATCCCATGATACTGGCAGTCATGCTGTTAAATTAAGAAACAACGTGGACAAAAAACCCCAAAACAAATTAGGACATTTTATTAGCTTCAATGTTATAGAAAACAATTAAAATGTGTCGTTCTTTATATTCAGATAAATAGTATTTTACGACTCTGCTGTTTGCACCCCTGCCAACTTCTTTCCCATCTACCTGTCCTCTCACAATATGCTTCTGTTTCTCTTGCTTCCTTTCTCTGCCCGTCCTCAGTTCAGTCACCTGGAGCCGGTACTGACCGGTGGGATGCAGAGCGCTGGAGAAAGCTACAAGGCTGAGCGCTGGCTGCTTCACAGCTTACAGGTTCACATGCTGTCGCCGCAGCTCCGACCTCTGCTCCGGCATCTGGGACATACACGTAAATACTATAATGGTGAGTTTCACATTAATGGTCCAGTTTAATCTACACTATGAAATGTAAACTAAAGCAAGATGCAGCTAAAGTTTCTGTTACCCAATTCCCTCATTGTCTGTTCTTGTATGACTTTCTCTCTTCCCTTTCATTTTCCTCTTGTCGCTTCACTCACGTCCCACTAATTAACTATCTCTCTCATTATCTTATCCTTACTTCTCTTTATCTCCCTCTTTCTCTTTGTGTCTCTCTGTCTATTTCTGCCTTTCAGATGATGCCTTTCTCCTGAGCGAGCCCCACGTGACCGCCATGTTCCAGTGTCTGGAAGCTGTGGAGCAGAATAACCCCAAACTGCTGGCCCAAGTAGACACAGTTGGGGTGGGTCTCGTGAAATAACTTCAATAAAGTCTGTCTACTTTGCTGCATTTATATCTCCATTATCACTTTGTTGTTAATCTTTTGTTCATCATCTGTTTATGCATGGTTTTAGTTTATGACATGGTGGAATTGATTTTATTTGTTTTTGTTTGCACAAATGTGTATTTATAACTTGTCTTTCTGATTTTGACATTGTTTTTTATCACTGTTTTCATGATTATGTTATGTATCACTGTAATTAAGCTAGAAACATTTAAAATCTATATAAATAGATTTGTGGTTGTTAAACATCAGAAGAGAAGGAAAAAAATAATGATGCTTCATACCCTCTTTATCAGTCTTTGATGAGTGGTGTTATTTTACCCCACCTGTCGCAGCTTCCTGTTTAGAGGGCCACCAAAAACTGAGGGTGACTTTAAAATGAAGGAGAGTTGGCATTTAACCGTATATTTTTATTTCTCCCTTGCCACCCTGCAGCTGTCCCCTCTGAAGGGCCCACCATGTCTGGGCCTGTTGAAGAGCCAGAGCCTGTGTGTGTTGCCAGGGGCTGGAGGGGCTTGGAGGAGCGCTGACTCGGCTCCCAGAGGAGAATCTCTAAATCGCAGACTCACCACCTCCAACTGCTCCCTCCGAGAAGCAGTCGCCACCAGCCACAACTCTGGGGACACTACGGGAGTTGGATCCCAAAACAGCAACAGCACAAGTGAGGAAAAGGGTTGAAGGGGGACAAGTGTAGTTTTTAAATGGGTGTGTGGATTTGTCCATATTATGTTTTTAATGTGTAGTTTCTTCAGCTGAATGCTTAAAGATGCATATTATTTATTTTTTTTATTTGATATCTGCCCAGTAATGACAACAGGTTCACATGGAGCACACTTTGGGTCATGAGAGTTCAAAACTTGAACTTTGTTGTTACAATATTTTGCCTCATCTGTGGTTTGTGGTCGATTTTAGGAACAGAAATGTACCAAGGGCATTCCACAAAATGATTTCAGATCTCAGCAGATAGTTTAGTGTTGGACCAGACTTCATCTATTTGTCTCTATTTAAGTGAAGGATTTTGACGTTGTAAATTGAATGAATCAAATAAAGAGAAAATGATCACGATTCTGTAATCGGTACATACAGGGATATAGGGGATGGGAATGGGGGATGGCACTATGAATGCACTACAGTTTGTATGTGAATAGACTGACTGACTTAACCATACAGAGGCCTGATTGTTTGTAGACAAGGTCATTTATTGAAGAATGTGTTGATACAGCCTCTAAAACTAAATGTCCTGAACTGACTGTGCTCGGGACTGGTTTTCCTAAACACATTTTAACATTATTGTTACTTTTTTGGATTAAAAACAATCTGTACTACAATCCTTGTCCGTTCCACATCAGCAAAGCTTGAGCAGGTGAAAGAGAAGTGACAGAGAAGCAGGCCTGTGAGCTTAGTTGTTGTTATTATTATTATTATTATTATTATTATTTTGAAAATGTTTTTGTAAAAGCTTGTGTCTCAGTCCATCTCACCTTGTCCATCTGTTCTGTTGCAGGCACTACCTCTCCATCCAGCAGCCTGGGAGTCCCCTGGGTGTGTGTGTCCAGGCCGGGGGAGAGCGAGCTGGGTGTGATGCCCCCTCCTGGCCCCGTCTCGGTCCCTTGCATCTCCCTCACGGAGTCCCCCTCGCCCACCTCCCTTCAGCCTGAGGCCGGGGACTCTGGTGACGGCGACTATGACGATGGTCCAGAGTACCTGGCCATTGGTAACCTGGGGCAACGTAGTCGGCGTGACTCCCGTATCTCCACCCACAGCAGTGAGCAGGGCGAGACCCAGGACCAGTCCCTGCAACGGGGTACCCTGGCTCAGCCCCCACCCAGGCGCTCATCTTTCTCGGAGGGCCAGAAGGGACCGGGTTGGGGGTCCCGAGGACACACACGCTCGTTTTCTGACACAGGGGTCAATCAGAAACTCAGGAACGGTAAGTAAACTTGGAGTGGAATATAATATTTACGGAAGTGGTGAACTTCAGCTTTAAACAGTTATTAGTTGGTTTATTTCTTCCTTGATGTAATGACGGATTGCTTTGTGCTGCATGTTCACAGATTAAAAGACATCATGGTTTGTAGTACTTGTAGTGATCACTTGAAATCGACTGGTTTTGGTATCATGTATTTTTTTGGGGGGAGTTTGCTTCAGCTTCCTGCAGGTGATGGAAACACACCTGATTAACAATTCCTTTTTTTATTTTTTTGCACAATGTTTTGCAGAAAATGAAGGTGACATTTAAATGGGGATGTACCTGCGTAGTCTGTGTTTATTTGTAGCTCTGTAAAATGTGGCTAAGCCAGCTTATTTCTCAGAAGGGTGCCCACTACTTCCTGTCACACGGTTTTAAACCTTTCCAAAGTAACATCTCTGTTTCCCTTCTTGGCTTGAGGTAACTTTCTCTCCTTCTGCTCTATCTCTCTCTTCTCTCTCTTTTCACTGTTTGTGCGAAGGAGGGGGCCACCGAAAAATCACCATAATAATAGAAGATCCGGTAGCAGGTTGGCAGTGCAGTTCCACTGTGCTCCATCACTTGACCCCTCCCACCCCTCTTTTCGTTTTTCCTCTGCATGCTGATGAACTCTCTCCATCCCTCTCATTTCAAGTCTTGCCTTCAGCTCATAATACGTGCTTTTGGTGTTTGACGTTCTTGTTTAAGCTGTTTTGGTTTGTGTTACTTGGGTCAAATTGACGTGATGAGGGCCATGAATGACCCCTTTCATTGTTGTTAGTTTTTGTTCATGCACACATTTTTCATGACCTATCTGTGTTTTATTGAAAGTATAATGGATGCTATCTATAAATTCTGTGTAAATGTGTTAATTTCATAATAGTTATGCTAGTGATGTCCTGATAGGAGTATTGGCATTGTCATTAGTTTTCCCTAATACTAAAAGTTAACAATCCAAGTGTAAACGTCAAAGATGAAGCAAAGCAGGTGTTTTCCTGTATTTGTTACATGTACAGGATGTGGGCATACTGTAAATAAAGCACAGCTATACAGTGTAATGCATTATAATATAAGCTTATTTCCTCAAGTAAAAGTAAGAATTGGATCACTCTTCTCTACCTACTTATAAATAGAAATGTTTTACTTCTGTATCACTAAAAGGTCAGCAGTCATGTTTTTGTTTCTTCATGCAATAAAATGAACCATCTCCTTAGATTTTATTGATTGTTTGACACAAAGACAATGATCAAAATCGAAACAGCCTTTAACCTGCTTTGCGTATGAATGATGACGCATGTTCCCATCAATTGTAAAGAATTCAGTGTTTATTTTAGTGACTTATAACATGGACTATTTGGCTCCTAGAATCGGCAGGGGATGGCTGTATGAAGGACTACAGCCCTTTTTCACCTCAGAGCAGCGATGCCAGCACCCCCAGTTCCCTCTACATGGAGTCTCGTAAGTTTTCTGTTTGCAATACTTAAAAATGCTCTTTTACAGTTACGTTGTGGTAAGTGCAACTGTAGAAAAAACTTTGCTCTTATCCTGTGATTCTTGGACGTTTTAAGGAAGATGTGAGCCAGAGAAAGTCCACAGAAAACTTAGATATGGGAGGAAGTTGGACAGGAAAGCGGACATGCAGTGTTTCTTGAAGGAAAATAAGTTTTCAGTTCCTGAATGTGAATGTAGCGAGTGTATCAGCTGATCCATAAACGTGACACTCTGGACCTGAGCAGGAAGGTCATAGAAAGGTTGATGTTTTATTGGCCACGCTATTTATAGTGATGTTCAGCTTTTCTGACTCAGTGCGTCTGATTTTAGACAATAAGATATTCTGATAACATGCAGTTGGTTTTTGGCAAGATCAGAGCATTTTATTTTGTAAAATTTAGTTGTTAGTTTCTAACAGGTGTTATTGAGACATTTAATTTTTTTTTTTTTTTTTTTTTTTTTTAATTAGAAAGCTAAAACGGATTACAATCAAAATCCAATATGAACACACTTAACTGAAGAAAATACAATTTATTTTTCCTGTTTCTGTTTTGTGTATTGTTGTCATGTATTTTCGGTGTATATGTTTTGGTCTCTTCAGATGGGTCCCAGTACAACAGTGTTCCAGATGGGATGTTCAGGAAGCCGTCAGAGGGTCAGAGCCTCATCAGCTACCTGTCAGAGCAGGACTTTGGCAGCTGTGCTGACCTTGAGAAGGTCAGTACTTGGTCTATTTTAACTCCTGATTAATAATTCCGACTAGTGTTGGTGCTGATTGATTAATCAACTCTGATTATCTACACTTTTAATACAAATTGGTACAGTTCAAAGTGCTTTAAAAATGCAAATTTTATTTAAAAGAAGTACTAAATCTCTGCAAAAACCTATGATAAATTAAGTTTAGAAAAAGTGAAGTGTTGAAGTTATTATGTTGCATGACTGAAAAGGTTAGTTTCCTCCTCTTATTGATTCGTACTTTTCTATGTTCTGTAGGAGAACGCTCATTTCAGCATTTCAGAGTCCCTTATTGCTGCCATCGAGCTGATGAAGTACAACCTGCGGCGTCAGGAGGAGGAGGGCGAGGAGGAGGGAGACAGCGACTGTGAGATTCAGCAGCTCAAACAGAAGATCCGCCTGCGGAGGCAGCAGATCCGACGCAGCCGCCTGCCGCCCTGCGCAACCTCCCAGCACAGTAAGGCAACGTTAGCAGTGTGGAGCTGTTAAATGGAAAAGTACTCATGATGTTGCACTCTTTTCTTCACATGATGCTTCGTTGATCATTTACGATTTTATGGTCTTTTAATAGGGAATGTGCTTCCAGTTCGTAGACATCCTAGTTGTTGTAACTTTCACAAATATGCTTTCTTTTGTAATTAGCACTAGATTGTAAGTGTTACTTCCTCAAATGATTAGTCAAAGGAAACTCTTATTATAGGAACTCTAGCTATTAATCGACCACAAATGTCTTTCCTTGGGGACTGACCTACCAGCAGCTACAACCCAAATTTTGCTTTGATTTCAGTTAGACATACCTGTGCTGCTAGCTCTGTACATTAACGTATTGTAAGGTCCATTAGTTAAGATCATCCATAAAATGAATAACATTTAATTTGTTTAATATTTTCCGGGATCTGTGATGTTTTTGCAAAAACATGACAACTTGATGATGAGAACATTTTGACATGTATTTTACCGATTTGAGTCTCAGGTTTTTTTTCGTCTTGCTCAGTACATTAGCCTCACTGCATCACAGTGTCATTTGCTACTGTTGATTACTGCCTCAGAAATCTTTGTTTTGTCTCCTTCCTCTCCTGCAGTTTTCCACTCCACGGACAGCGGAGGCTCCAGGAGGAGCTCTCAGGACTCCTGCCAGGGCCTTTCTGACTCCGGCTCGGCTGATGAGGTGGAGGAGTGCGAACTACGAGGTAGAGAGAGGGAATGAGGGAACACGGGGGGGAGAAAAGAACAAATGGAATTTGATATTTTTTATTTGTTTTTGAGTGTCAGTGAGGCCAACCTTCTTCGATCCAGGCACACGACTGCACATTTTGTGTATTTGTCAGTTCAGCTAGCATCTTTTTACTTAACGATGAACAGGCTACAGCAACAGAGTGATATGAGGTGACAGTCTTACCTTCCAGCTGCTGTCAACATTCAGAAATTTGAACTTTTTAACCAAAATATTCACATCTACAATGGAAAAAGTATTGCATTTTTTAATTTGTAACGTGTACAAAGCCTCTGAAGAATTCATCATTTGTCTGTGTGAATGAGTTTTGTTTCCGTTCTAGTCATAATTCATAACCTCATCACCACACTTGCTTCATGTTGCTCACCAAGCATGTCACGTTTTACCATGGACCATGGACCATAAACATGGAAGCCTGAGTACAAAAGTCACAGAATGTTTGTGACTGTAAAACGTTTTAATTAGTGTTATTTACACAGAGCTCACAGTCACGTGAGTTGGCATATCAAGCTTTTATCTGGTCATGATAATTTGATAGGGTGTGTTTGTTCTAACTAACAGAAATATTTGAACATGTATTGCTTTGATACTATTAACACGGGTTGTGGGATTGTATATGTGCATGCACGTTATGTATGGGTTGTGCTAACGTGTTTGACTGTGTTTGAGTGTAACTGCACTTCTCAGTACTGCGGCGTGAGCATACAAGGTTTGTTGTATCTCGGGGGCTGTATAATTGCATGACTTCCACATGTGCGGTATCAGTGCAGTATACTGTAATGTTTGCCTGTGACACTGACACACAGCTCTGTGGAGTGGTGAAAATGTTTGTGCTTGTGGTGACGGTTGTGCTGAGTGTTAGTTTCTGTCTCTCAGATGGCTGTGAGGGCCAGTCCCTGCTGGCGGTGTCTCAGAACGGCCTCTCCCTGTCACTCGCCTCCCTCTTCTCAGGTATCTGAAGGCTGAACGGGTGGGCGAGGCTCCACAGCTACACACAGACCGTTTACTGTGGCGGGTGCTCCTCTGAGAGGAAGCTGATGGCTCCACTCCAAACTGAGAATTTCTGCTTTTAATCCCTCCTGCTTAACTGGATGGCACTTCAACCATACCTCTTGCCATTTACAGTTTATAGCTTATGTTTTGTCTTTGTTTAATCATGCTGATTGCTTCTGTACAAATCTTCCAGTGTACACAACTCTCAGTAAGTTAAAGACACTTTAAGAATCAACCTCAAAAATACCCAAACTGTATTTTTCGACACTTTATAATAAGATGTATATATATATTCTTATTTTTTAGTAACTCTATGGACTCACAGCTTTCACTTTTTATCCTGCATGACTGTACTTGCACTTCAAGTCATGCAGTACCAGGAAATGAGAAGTACTAAAATGATTGAACTACACAAACTGTTTTTGTAAAGGCATTACTAGAGAATTATTTTAAATGACCAGTATATCTTTTTTACTAATATTTAATTTTGGGGTTGGTTTATTCCTTTAGTTTTTATGCCCGTTGGCCCAAAAGGAGTGTCTTGAAGACTCACAAGTAACTGTTTAATGAAAATATGCACGTTTTTGGACAGAAGTTTTCAGTATGATGGACAAAAGATGGGAACAACACGATCCATGCCAGAGCTGGTGCTGTGCTAATGTGCAGGCTACAAATTGAGCTGATATCCAAACATCATAATACTTCACTAGATAATCACAATGAACAATAGAAATGTTCAGTTCCTGAAGTAATCTGATAACCAAACTTCTGAAAGTTGGAAATAAACACCATCCTGAGGCCAACTACTTAAATTTCAATCTATTTTACTCTGTACCATGCGGTGATCAGCTGTCATTATGTTCCCTTTGAACTAATAACATTCAGCTGTTGAAAGAGATACTGGCTCTACAGTATCCTGCAAAAAAATCTTTCTAAGCAGGACTGGGAGCACTGTAACTTTTTAGTCTGGAGTTGAGTCAGCTGCGTCCTCACGTCTTGGATGTTTTTGTTGGTGCTTGATGCTTGTCAGTGCTTCAGGGTTTTGGTGGTGCAGTAGGACAAATGTGCCTGTACCTGTTAACATTTTTGGGAGACTCATGGGAGGAGCAAAGACGAGTGAGCTACAGTAACAACTGGCATTCTGCGGCGACTGGAACTACAGTGGTTATTCACTTATTCATTCATCTATTCATCCACCCCATTTTTCATTATCTCTAATGCGATTCCAGTGAGAATGAGGTGTGATTGCTGTCACATACACATCCTTCCACCTTGTTGTTCTTTTTAAAGTTGGAAATCAACCCACTACTAGTTGTCTCTCTTTGGAAAAACCGGGGTTCTTCTTTGTGACATCTTATGGCATACAGCAGAACTTAGCACCGACAATGTGATGATTTTATCAGGCTGTTTTGTCTGAGAACCATTCTGAACATTGTACATCAATATAATATCACATTGTGATACAGTATAAGAACAGATATTGCTTGGAATTATGTCTATGGTAATATTGTGATATTGACAAAAATGTTGTGTTTTCCAGCATTAAGTGATACATTTTTCTGTTTAAATTAGACTGTTTTGGCTCAGTGAAATGGATATTGAATGCATCTATCTAGCCTAATAATCCAGAATGATTTATACTTAATTGCATCCCTTAACCAAAATAACGTACCCCAAACTTAATCAAAATCTTTAAACCTAATCATAATCCAAAAGAACTGAACTAAAACTGAAATCTCTTTTAAGCTCTCAGACGGCATAGCAGGGTTTCCCAAAGTGTTTTCTAGCAGAGGTGGGCCACCTCGCATGAAACAAAGACCACACTCTAACAATAAAATATATACGTTTTTATGAAACTAAACATTTAACCTTCAGGGATAAAGAGCAGAGCAAATACCATATATTTAATGAGTGTGGCTATTGTTTAGGTCATCATCTCTACTGACTAAATAGGATCACGATGCGAGATGCGTCAGGATGTGGGGAGTTTACCACCTCAGCTAAACAAATTCCTGGGGGAGACCCTGCATAGTGTCTGTCTGCTCACGACAATTTTGGTTTAGATGTCACAGCTTACGGTGAGGAAGGGAAAAAAAAACAAAACGTAATTGCATTCTTGCCTAATGCCAGAGATGAAATATTCCTCCTAACCTCAGTTACTCTGCACTAACTGTGCTGCAGTTGCACCTCGCTCCTCTGGACGCAAAATCGCCAAAAGTCAGTCGCCGTGCCCTGTCCTGCTCACCTCTCCTGTGCTGTTTTGCCGTGTGCCACTGATGATAATCATCCCATGCCTGTAGTAGTTTGCAGTAGTCAGACTGCCCAAACTGTAAATACAAATGAAGTGATTTATTAAACAGGTAATGTCAGGTGATCTTCGCAAACTTTTTTTTTTTTTTTTTACATTCATTCCAATTGAAACTATTTCTGCACAAAGAAAAAAGGGCAGTTGTTGTACCGTGCAGCTGACTAACTTGCTTATCCAGCTCTTTTATGCTTTGTAAGAACTGTGACTCACTGTAAACCCAGAAGGGCTCCGAATCTAGTTTCATTTGAATGAACAAGAATGTTGATCTTCTGATAGAAAGAAGCTGTTATTGACATACAAGAATACATGCAGGCGGTCTCCTGTTCTACCAAGCCTCCACTGCTTAATGTCTTTGCTTACATGTTGTTTTTGGAGAGTTACAAGAAAATATGCCAGCAATGCTCTACCTTTGAGTCTCTCTGGCTTTCCTGCATGATACCTGCAAAAGTACATTTAAAACATGCTTGAATGTGCTGTGGTTTTTAGGGACTTTCACTTCAGTATCTTTAAGGAGAGATTGTCTTCTTGTATTTCTCTTATTTTCACATCTCTCTCAAATCATTGAACGCTGCTTAGCTGTAGCAAAATAGTGCCGTCTGAGCTGTGGTGAGAAAAGAACGCCATCCACCAGCCAGCTGCTGGTTCATCCAAATTCATCCATCATCTGACAGTTATTTCCAATTCTACAAATCTTAACATTTTTGATTTTAAGAATGTTTTAGTGTGAATGGCTGGTGGATAAAAAGGTCTTCTTCACCGTGTTCGACTGGTTCACTGCTCCTAAGTGGTTACATCTCTTTTTTAAATGTTACTATTGCTTTGTCTTCCAGATGCAGACATTAAGCGCAGCGTGAGCTCCAGCGGCAGGTCTTTTCTCAGCTCAGAGTCCATGTAAGTAACACAGCCACTTCCTCTTTCCCTTCATGCTCTTAATTATAAATAATTATGACATTTGTCAGAATCATAATAATTCAATGCTAAATTATGTTGGCCTCTTTGGAGTGAATGATAGACAGTACATTATGTTCAATTATTCAAATTTCTCACAGAAAACAATAACACATTGGTTTTAAAAAACTCCAAGGACATCATAATCTAAAAGTTAACCAATTTCCTCAACCACGTTGTGGATTTTATATGAGCTCTGTGGATTAGTGACAAACAGAAAAGGTTTCTGTGTGTCTTATTTGGTTTTTAAAAATGTATTCTGTCCTCCTTTTGTGTATTTGCAGCTCTCCATCGTTCCTCCAGTCTAACTCAGCTGAGTCAGTAGCCATGGGTTTACTCAGGCAGTTTGAGGGTATGCAGCTTCCTGCAGCCTCGGAGCTCGACTGGCTGGTCCCAGAACACGACGCTCCACAGAAGGTACAACATCTTGCTTACGTACAGTACTTGGCAGAATAGCAGTTCTCCACACATGGCACTCAACGTGCAATAATTAAAATAATTTAAAAACTTAACTTGCAGTTTGTGGAACTCCTCCAAATACACAACAATTCACACAACAGAACTGAACTTTGAGCTCACTCAACTTCTTCACTCTCTCCCAGCTGCTGCCCATCCCTGACTCTCTGCCGATCTCGCCTGATGATGGCGAACACGCGGACATCTACAAACTGAGGATTCGGGTCCGAGGCAACCTGGAGTGGGCGCCGCCCCGACCTCAGATCATCTTCAACATTCATCCCGCCCCCAAGTGAGTCCTCACCAGGTTTTACTTGCCCTCGCTGACTTTCTCACTTTCCTTTTGTTCTTTTTTTATTTTGTTTTTTTCATTTGTTTCCGTTTTAATCTGTCATTTTCGTGACACAGCAGGGTGCGGCTTAAATATTTATTTTTCCTAATGTAATGCAAATTACAGCAGAATTGGCTGGGTGAGCCTACAGGATTTTAAATGATTAAGGTGGTACTTTCTGGTTTAGAAGTGATAACAAGACTGCAGGCTTAATCTCATTATGTAACACCTCTCATAATAACAATGTTGAGACAAGAAAAAATTCAAGTCTTTCTTCTCTGGTTTGGCATCCATGTCAAATACAGCTTAGAGAAAAGGGCTTCCAAAAAGGCCCAGAGAGTAACAACATCTTGCTTTAAAAATTGGAAACATTTATTTCTACTTGCTTCTGATATGCACATATCAGCAAGAGCACACACAGAGCGAATGACCAACATAAGTGGCTGTAATGTGACGTGTTTTGAGCTCTGAAATATGTTTCTTTTTCCAAGAAAGGTGATTCCAACTGTCTTTGTGTCGTTTGTGGTCAGACCACTGTCCTCGCTCTTTGTCCTACAAAATGTATGTTGCTTACACTCTTTCTTTCGCTTTCAGGAGGAAGATAGTTGTGGCTAAACAGAACTACCGCTGCGCTGGCTGTGGCACCCGCATTGACCCAGGTATGACCAGCAAACACCAGAAATACTTCTGTAGGACCAGAAAATATGGAAAAAGATTTTTTTTTTCTTCATGTTTTTGTTGCAAGGCATTTAAGTTTTAACATGCATTTGAACATGTTTCCATGAATCAAACAGTATCAAAATACAGAATGTCTATTTACATTTACAGTTTCAGTTCTTGTTTTTAATTTGATTTCACAAGTGCAACTATGAGACTTTTTCCAACTGGCCCAAATCTTGGGATTTTCCTATGACCGTTTCCCTTTATGAATATGTATGTTGTCAGTCACAGTATTGTTCCAAATTCTTACCACTACCCCGCTTGTCTTTCTGCTGCCTGTCCACACTTTAGGTTATATCAAGCGACTGCGTTACTGTGAATACCTTGGCCGTTACTTCTGCCAGTGCTGCCATGAGAACGCCCAGGCGGTGGTTCCTGGCCGAGTGCTGAGGAAGTGGGACTTCAGCAAGTACTATGTCAGCAACTTTGCCCGGGACCTGCTGAGCAAGATCGCCAGAGACCCGCTGTTCAACCCCAGTGACATCAACAGTGGCCTGTACAAGAAGATCAAAGCTCTGGAGGCCGTCAGGGTGAGCACAGAGGCAGCAGAGGGATGGGAAAATAGGCATTAACCAGATGGTTGCAAAATGTGGCTGTGTGTTTTTACCAGTAACTAGTGGGAATCCCACCACAATAACGAGTTTCAGTTCTGTTTTAAATAGCTGCTGGGGACCAAAAAGTTAACTGTCGTTCGCTAAGCATGAAGTATCCTAACTGTAAAATAGTGAACTTGTGACCGATTTTGTGCTGCTTAAAATACTCAAATTATCAGGGTGGGAAACCAGAATGAATAGAGCCCTTGACAACAAACAGTAAGGTGATACTAAAAATAGGCACATTACCTCTAATTTCCTCAGAGTTCTTGCTCAGTGGCCAACACATAAAGTACCTTAAGTATTTACAATTTAATCATACAGCAAACCTTTTCACTTTTGTTTGACAGTCTGTAACCACTGAAGGCTATTTTTTTTTTTTTGTTTATAAAAGAGTCAATCTAATTTATTTTAGTGTGCACTAAATTTTGAGAGAGCATGTCATGTCCTTATGTGCACAACAGTGTGGTTAAGTTATGTGATTAAGCATGATTGTGCTAAAAGAGCAAGAATATGCATTAAAACCTTTTCATGGATGGATGAAATGGTACAGAATTGTTTTTAAAGCTTATCCGTACTGGCATAATAGAAAGAGAAGAAATTTGATGATTGCCAACCTCTGTCAGCTAGCAGGGACACTGAATATTAAACACTGCACAGCACAGATGCTGTAACTGGGAACTGAACTTGACCTTTGTGTTTCCAACATGCATTAAACTGTAAGGCTGTGTGTGTGTCAGTGTGTGTGTTAAAGTAACAGGATGGTTTTTTTTCCCATTTTGTTATTGTTTAGGTTTTGAGGGTGCAGCTGTTTCACATGAAAAATCTCTTCAAGACCTGTCGATTTGCTAAAGAGTAAGATATCTGCCTGTTCTTATAGTTTCACACTCATTTCAAAATCTTTGTGCACAAAAGTCTGCTCCCCACAAAGACGGACCTCACAAGTGTGCCTGTGTGTCTGTGTGTGCGCCCCTCAGGGTGCTGGACCAGTTCGACAGCCTGCCAGGTCACCTGACCGAGGATCTTCACCTCTTCTCCCTCAGTGACCTCACTGCCGTGCGCAACGGTGATCTGGCTCCCCGAATGAAAGAGCTGCTTAAGCTTGGCACCACGCATGTAGCTGGCTGTGTGGTAAGATAACCACGTGCCTTCTCTTTTAACATGGAGAGTTGTTCCGGTTAATTTATTGGAGTGATAAAACACACAAGTGAAGTGTGAAGTGGGCTATCCTGCAGTGTCAGTAACTGTTTTAGTGTCAGCCAGAGATTCCCAGCTTAATCAAATGTCTGGTTTTTCTGTCACTTTTGCTTCGATCTCCTCCAGCTGTGCCAGGCGAAGGGCTTTGTGTGCGAGTTCTGCGGCAACGAGAAAGACATCATCTTCCCCTTCCAGCTGAACAAGTGCCAGCGCTGCGAAGGTGAGCCCTCTCTGCTGCCGGCAGGCCTGGGCGGCTCAAGAGCCCCCTCTCCCCGCCTCTTCATTCCACTTACCTGGAGAGACTGGAAGATCTCCAAACCTCGTAGGCTGGCAAGGACCCTCTTCCAAGACAGGAAAGAGGGGGAGGGAGGGGAGGAAGATTTAGAGCTAGATGTGGATCAAGGGGTGAAGAGTGGAGAGGAAAGGCGTGACACGGCAGAAGAGAGACACGGAAGAGGGGGAGTATTTCAATCTTTCACTCCCGGAAGGCTGGTGAAAGCTTTCTCCAGGAGCAAAGGCAGTGAGGAGGAGCAGGAGATGACAGGAGGGACAGAGTCAGAGCGGGAGGAAGAGACAAAGTGTGATAAAAGAGGAGAAAAGGGAGGAAATGGTCAACATGGGGAGGTATATAGAAAAGAGAGGGCAAAGAGTAAAGAAAGGGGAAATAGGCATGCAAGAAGGGAAAAAGTGAACTTATTAAAGGTTCTTCACATAGACAGACTGAAGAAGAGCATCTCTAAAGGAGACAGAAGGGGCAGTGACAGTGAAACATGCAGCAGCATGGAAAGTCTAGATGAAGTAGGACAAGAGAGGAAAGGACGTTGGATGGTATCAGGGTTAGCGAGTCTTGCCAAGGGTTTCACAAAAAGAGAGATCGAGGATGAAGGGAAAACAGAAGTGAAAGAGGAAGAAAGATTTTCGGAGAAAGTAATGGAAACTAAGGAGGAAGACAAATCCGGGAGGGAGGCCGAGGAGAATGATGAAATTTCAGACAAAGGCCAAACAAATGCACCCGACACAGAAAACGTGGAGAAATTAACACTCCTGAAATTGTTGAAACCTCAACTGCTGTCGACTGTTTTCTCCAGAGGGAGGAGCAGGGGAGAGGAGGATAGAAGTGGGGAGAGTGATGGAAAAAGAGAGATTGACACTGAGGAGGAAGAGCTAGCCGCCATAACCCAGACTAACTGGAGAGGTCATAAAACTCGCAAAGCCAGGAGAGTAACCAGAGGCAGGAAGATAAGAGAAGGGACAGATAAACAGTGCAAAACAGAAGGTGGAGAGAGTGCAGAGATAGATGACGTAGATTATTGTACTGAGAGAGGTGGAGGACAAGAGTAAGAGCGATACAAAGCTAAGATATACAGTATTTCAAGCTGCGAAGGGTAAGGAATGCTGTGTCCTTGAATTGAAATGAATTAGTGAACATGATCAGAAGTTATCTAGGTCAAGCTAAATTGCTGAAAGGTTAATATTTGATGGATCTGCTGGATAAAACCGCAGCTTGTATTTGTCCAGATACTAATGACTGATAAGTGTTAACTGAGGGCTTCAGGACTAGTTAACCTTATCTAGTCATATCAAGCAAAAGTGAAAAGAGCTTTTTTAGGTTTACAGTGGTTTTATTTTGTCCACTCTTGTTTCACATTTTTGGCAGTGTTTATAGTCTGTAGATCAAATACTTTCGTGTTGGGCTGCACAATTGCAGCTACATTGACAATGCTGAATATTTTGGCAGATTTTGTTTGTTTTTTTCCTTTTTTTTTCTTTTACAATAGCTAGTAAAAAAGTGTTATAGTAATTATGTAACATTAAAGGAATAGTTCAACATTTTGGGAACTATGCTTATTCGCTGTCTTGCAGAGAGTTAGATGAGCAGATTGATACCACTCATGTCTATACGGTAAATATCACGGCGGGAGCCAGGAGCTGCTTAGCTTAGCTTAGCATAGCATAAAGACTGGAAACAGGGGCAAACGGCTAGTCAGGCTCTGTCCAAACTAGGTAACAAACTGCCTACCAGCACCTCTACATCTTATTAATTAACGTGTTATATCTTGTTTGTTTTAACCCTTACAAAAACCAAAGTATAAGAACGACATGTTGTTATTTTACGGGGGGTTGTGAGCTGCACTATTTCTTGGCTGGGTGCAGTGACTTTCTCCTGGCTGTAGCTTCATAAGTAGCAGATGGATTTGAGAGTGATATGGATCTTCTCATCATGGCTTTCCAAAATGTTGAACTCCAGAATGACTATTCCTTTAAGTATTTTTTGTTGTAAGAATACAAAACTCGATTAACTGTGCACTCCTACCTCCTATGTTTCTTCCTCCCTCTTTAATCTAACTTTTCACAACCTTTCAACCGTCTGGTGGTTTGAAACATTTTGCACACGTATTCTTCTCTTGTTCTCGTTTGGCTGTGAGCTCCTTGCACTACAGTGGTGTTGGTATTTCTTGGCTTTGGTTCTGACGTTTGCACAGTTGCACACAACTGGTGGAGGGTAGATATTTTGGCAGCTCTTTGGTGGTGGATGCCTTTGGCTTCGATTCCGGAGGTGTTGGTGTGTAAAGCGTGATGATGACTGATGATGCTGAAGTTTAGTTTAGTTTCCTGTCTTTTAGCTCTGTACTGCTTTTGTCTCGGCCACAGGCATGGCAAATAATACCAAAGTGGTGCATCACTCATAAAAGTTTACATTTCAGTTTGTGCTGGTCATGAATTTCTGTTTGGACATTTGTAAGAGTAGTCTGTTACACATGTTCCCCCTGAGCCAGTGAGGGAGTCTGTTTTTTATTCCAACCAAACATTAATTCAGCTGATTTTAATGTGAAATCAGCAGAAGTGGTGTTTCATTTAAATGAAGACTCATCCTCCAGCTTAGAGGAAACACTGCCTTTTGTTGTGCTGCCTCATCTGTGATTGTTTTTAAGCCATTTTGTTTTTATTTAGATTTTTGTTGAAGGAAGAATGTCTTATTAAGCGAGGTGACTACATGTGTCAGAGTGAATGTGTAATTTATGCTTTAAGTTGCTTTTGCATTTGCCTGCTATTATTTAAGCTTCGTCTTCATGTGAACATGAAATAAACGCCATTTTTGAATTTGAGTTGCCTGTCATTTTATCTATCTTATCCATCTTTTTGTAAACATAGAAACAAAATCATTTCAGACAGACATTGCAGTCATACTTATATGTTGGAGTAGAGTAGCTAAGACATTAAGTTTTTGAGTTTTAAGGCACTCTGGTGACCTCTTTGGAAGAATGGGATCAGTCTGAACAGGTTTTAGGTGTGGTGTGTTTCCCAGGATATCAGCTTCCTCACGTCCCTGATTCCTCCTGCCTTCTGCCTTTAACTTCTGCGTCTTTTATACTCCCCTCTTCACCCTGCCTCCCCCAGGTCTGATTGTGATTGGCTGTTGTGTTGAAACATCACATCTCATTGTCAGCAAACTGGTTTAACTGGTTAACAATTGTGAACACTGCAGCATTGCTTGGTTTAGCAGATGGGAGCTGCTCCCTGTGCGTTTGTGCTGTAAATGCTGTGAAGTGTCACATCACTGACCCTTGTTTTTTTGTGATGTTTGTCCCTTTTCAGAGTGCCATGCGTGTTACCATCGCAGCTGCTTCCGGACAGGCAAAGACTGTCCTCGATGTCAGCGGCTGGCAGAGCGGAGAAAGAGGATGGCGCGCAAAAACATGGAGGAACAAGAGGACGAGGGAGGTGGGACCTAGTGCTGGTGACAGAAGAAACTCAGAGACAAAAGAAGATGAGCACAAAGCGACCATGATTGTAGTGGCTGACCACCTCTCTTTCCGTTCCAGTCCTCTCAGACCTGGGTGACAATACACGCTGCAAACAGATGTTTTGAATCTCAATAGGCTGCCAGATGTGCAGGTTTTACTACATCAGGGCACCAATTGATTTTCAGATGCATTTAGTGTAAGCTAAGCCCCTTTCACACATGCACTTTACTCTGTGAGTTGTGGTAGTTTTTTGTGACAGCGTCATATTTGAGTAGAAGACTAAGTCGATTTTCCATGAAAATTTAGTGACTTACAGAGAAATGTCTCAGGCTCTGCAATTTTCTAATCAGGATTTCTTTAAGGAAGGATAGCTTTAAAAATATTCTAACATTTTTTTCTTTAACTCGACATTGGTTCATCCTCAATATTTCATTCCTAAACTGATTATTTAATTAAATTTCCTTGCACATAATGTAAAAAGTAATAAAGAAACTTTGGGGACAGTGGCAGTAATAAAGAAAAACAGCATCCCCCTGTTGCTTCAAAAATACATTTTAAAATGAATCATTTTGGCACCCTGTGAGAGAAATGAGAACACTTTTCTTTCTTTGTGTCATTAGTTTTCTTTTTTTTCCCCCCACCTTTTTTGAGCACCCGTGTGGCACCGTCCCGAAAAGCTGTGTGAAGGAAATTGACACTGAATTGTTCTGTATGAGAAATCAGAAAAGGTGTGAATGATCAAATCCTCTGCCTTACAGGGATATTTGACGCCAGCATTGTTGCAGTTACATGTGTGAAAAGGGCCGCAGATTCACTAAACTTCTTGGCACTTTGTACCTCTGTGGTGAAACTAATATGTTTGAGATTTAAGTAGATCAAAAAAAAAAGTACTTGCTCAGACTATTGTACCCAGGTTTGATATTTCTCCTTCCTGCAATTGCAACTGCTTCAACTCTGGTGAATTTATTGGTTACTGGCTTAGCTGAAGTTTGTTTTTGTGACCTAAAATGGCAGGATATATTTAAAAAAACAAAAAAACAACAATCTAATGATGAGTAAAAATTTAGTTCTCTTTTATGATTTGACTGGTTTTCAGTGCAGATACTGTATTTGAGCAATCCTGCCCTTATGTTGAGGTTTTATTTTGAAAATTCTAAATATATTTAACTAATCCTTTCTTTCCCCACGCTCCTTACTGTCCTGTTTTAAGCAATTTTAGCCATGCGTATGTGCCTCTGGGACCAATGAACTTAGACTGATGGAGCTAGTGGAGTTACATTGGGAATTTAATGAACGGACTGGACTTCAGAAAGGGGTTTCAGAGTGTGTGTGTGTGTGTGTGTGTGTGTGTGGTTACTAGAAAAAGCTGTGTGATTAAGAGCGCTTGTGTGTGTATGTGCACACATGTCTACCTGCTGTACAAATGTTTGGAACCAGCCTAATCAGCACTTGCCTGTTTTCTAACGTCGTAGGTTTTGGTATAATAGCGAGAGTCCAGTTAATTGCACTGATCCTGTCTGTTGGGTGCGTTTTGGGGTGGGTGGGTGGGGGCCGAGTTGGGACGTCACTCTTTGGGGATTTTTCTGATGTTCGTTTCTAAGAACATGAATCTTCACCGTGAAATGCTACCGGTTCTTTCACGAAGCTCCTGTCACCTGGGTTGCACTGCGTTGTGAAGGGTTTCAGTCCAAAACAACAGAGATAATAGTCATACTCTCAACGTGTAGCAGAATCATTATCAAATCGCATTAATCGCCTCTTGGACTGAAATTCTTCACATTTAAGTGGGTTTTCTCTTCCAGCAGATCGTATCAGTCTGGTACAGTGGTTCCTAACCTTACTGGCTTGTGACCCCTTAAAAGAACAGTAGCTGGGGCCGGCAGCCGGTTAGCTTAGCTTAGCATAAAGACTGGAAACAGTGGGAAACGGCTAGCCTGGCTCTGTATGAAATCCGCCTGCCAGCACAGCTAAAGCTGTGGAAAAACGACAACTTGGGGGTGGTGTACTGACTCTTATTTCTTCCTGGAATCTCTGTCGGTTGCCTGGCAACCGGTTAAGATAAGCTAACAGGCTGCTGCCTCGAGCTACATACAAGAGAGCGGAGTCGATCTTATCATCTAACTCTCAGCAAGAAAGCGAGTGAGCGCATTCCCCAAAAATGTTGAACTATTCCTTTTTAAATTGAAGCCATGTCTACTTTTTGAGCAGTTGAACCAAACAGTCATTTTCTTATTGCTTTATATTAAGGATTTTTAGAGGTTCCAAAAGGTAAAAGTATCCAGTATTTCACAGTAAAAAAGCAGGAATCATGGAACAGTCAGAACAAATGTGAAAACTTTACATAACAAATGTTTTTTTCTTTTCTTTCTTTCTTGCACTTTTTAGCATTTGGTGACCCCTCCGATTTGTATTGGGATCCCTTAGATTCTGAACAACTGGCCTAGTATACATTTTAGAGACTTTTTCACCAGGTATGGCTTATCTGAACTTTTAAAAAATTTCTTGAGGCTGATTTTGCTTCCAGGGCTTAATCTCAATTGTCTAATTAGATTAACAACCAGAGTATGTTGGGGGGGAAAGAATGTATGAAATCCATGCCAAAGTTAATGATAGATGTTAGAAAGTTGTGGGGAAACAAATATGCAACCCACTGATTTAATCAAGCATTTCAGAAATTAAATTTGTTGCTCTGGAATTTTAGTACCAATCTATTAATGAATTAGGGTCCAGAGTACATACCATCCACAGGCTTTGCTTTATGTGTACAATCCCTTATGAGATGAAAACACTCTCATGAGACACTACTTAAAGCAATACATGTCATATTCATGTTTTTCAGCCCTGGCAGGCAAGTATTAAAGAGATAAAGTGCACCCCGTGTGTCTAGTTTTAACCAGGCTGCTTTGAAACGAAACACTGAACTCTTCAGCTCGCGGCTCCTGAACGAAGTGGCCGCTCGACTCCACTGAAACGCCTCCTCAACTCAGCAGATTGTTTGTCCATGGACTGCCTTTAACATGGAGGCGTGCAGAGGTTTAAAGTGCACTACAGATTTATTAAAACTGTTAATGTTATTGTTATTACTTGTGTTAATTTGTCTTTGCTCTGAAATTATGTTGACAATAAAAGACTGGCTAGACTGTTGATGAGGGTCATTGTTTTTATGTGCTGACAGAAAATTTTGGCAGTTTTTTTCTTTTTGCTAATTAATGCTAAACTGAAGTAGGGCTGCAACTAAGAATTAATTTGACTATCTATTAATCTGCCATTTATGTTCTGGATTAATCATTTGGTCTATAAAACATAAAGCAATGGAGCACAATTTCTTAGACTTTAATGTGACTATTTCAACCAGCAGTCCAATACCCAAAGAGATTGAGTTTAAACAAGTAAAAGCAGCAAATTCTCATTTGAGAACCTGGAACCAGAGGATGTTTGGCATTTTTGCTTGAAAAATTACTTAAACAATTAATTGATTATCAAAAAAGTTGCAGATTAATTGACTGATCATTTCAGCCCTAAACTGAATGTTTTTTTGTTTTGTTTTTAAGCCTGCATTTTGAGTTTCTTGACTCAACTTAAGCTGCCAGCCCACTTAATTACATTATTTGGTACAGTCCAAACTCCACAGATGAAAACTGAGTACTCCTCTGTTTTTACAAGATTTGTAGAAAAAAAACTTATCTTCAGTAACTACTACATGCAATATGTGCGACAATGTTGTCAAAACATGAACAAAAAGGGGGAGAATTATTTTGCCCCACCTTCTCTTGTGTACATTAAGCTTTATTAATTAGGCACAGAGATGGAAGAAGTACTCAGATCTTTTACCTAAATAAAAGTAGCAATACCACACTGAAAATACTCAGTATAATACAAGTTAAAGTCATGCATTCAAAATTTTAAGTAAACATACAAAAGTATAAGCATCCAAGTATACTTAAAGTGCCAAAAAAATAAAAGTACTCATTATGCAGAGTGGCCCATTTCAGAATAATGTATTCAATATTATTGGATTATAATTAGTGATGCTTTAATGTTGCAGTAAAGGTGGAGCTAATTTTAATTAATTTATGTACTGTATATACTGTAGCTTCTGAATTCCCTCTGTAGGATCAATAAAGTCTTATCAACCTATATTTTGTAATATTAATCTGATTCTGCAAAGTAACTGGTAATTTAAGATATCAGTTAAATGTAGTGGAGTAAAAAGTACAATATTTCCCTCTGAACTGTAGTGGAGTAGAAGTATAAAGTGGCAGAAAATGGAAATACTCAAGTGAAGTACCTCAAAATTACAGTACTTCAGTAAGTGTAATGTTACTTTCCACCAGTGATTAAGCAACAGTCTGTGTAATAGGCCTAATAATGTAACAAGTAACTTGTGTTGCACAGGATGTTCAAGGATGTACATGTAAAATAGCTAGTTACTAATTATATAAAACTTGTGCTGAAAATGTCAAATCTAATCTGGGATGCTTGTATTACAAGGTTATATGGACAGATTGTGATTGTATTGTGTCTGAAATATAGTTATAACTATAGAATAGCCAACATGTCTAAATCAAACACACTGTACAAAAAATCCAACAATCAACCAATGGCACCATCTAGTGGAAATAATGTGACATTTTTCAGTAGAACTTCAACCTCAACAATTTAAAACTTGTGCTCAAATCTCAGACTTAAAGCACAAAACACAGTTAAGTTACAGGTCATGGCTGAGGTTTTTCTTTTCCCCTGAGTGGCTTTTTAAAAGACATTTAAATGTGGACAGCCATCACTGCTGTGCACTGCGATGTGCATATTCTCTAGTGCATGTTTTTGAGATTTACTGTTTATCCATAGTTTAAATACCAATAATATTTATATCATGTCATGTCATATTTACTGCTAGTAACCTTCTTCTTAAATCATGCTGCATGCGAGTTGTTCCAGATCCAGATACACATGATGGTGATGAAGCTGACAATGATGAAGACAATGTACAAGCCGAACAGCAGACGGTCAATGACTATCCCGATCATTTGCCATTCCTGCGAGGTGTTGGACCCCTGGAAGTGTTTGTCCATCTGGTGGCGGATGGCCATGAGATCTCTGCTCAGCTTCCTCAGTTCATCCAGCGCCAGCTCCGGAGGGGCCAGAGGGGCCAAAGGGGGTTTCACTGGAGTTGTATCACCGGAGACGTTGTGAAGATGACTTGCTGAGATGTTGGTGATGCCAGAATTCACTGCTGGTTCTGTCAAAAACAAAGAACAGCTTGTTTGCATTCTAATACAAGTAACATAGCTAGTTACTAATCATATAAAACTTGTGCTGAAAATGTCAAATCTAAATTGCACCTGGATTAGGTTATCCACTGACCATGGAAAAAAAGTTATTTCTTATTGGCTGGCAGGTTCTCATTAAAGTCATCACCAGGACACCTTGAAATCAGTGCACAAGGTAAGCATAGACAGTGGGTAACCATGGCAACAATACTTTCAATACATTCCCAACCAAGGAGGACTGGGAAAGATTGTGGAGAATTGTGATTTTAATAGTAAAATATTTACATATCCATACATTTGCGTTGCGGAGGAAAATAAGCACACAAATAGGATTCAAAATTGGTGTGGTGCTGATCTCTAGACGTGACTCAGTTTCCCACCAACCTGAGTGAGATGCAACTTTTTAACAGTATTGTGATTGGATAAATTGGATAAACATCCAACTTCTGCCACGCCAAGTGGTAATAGAATTAATGCAAAATTGACCAAACATACTGAAAAAAAAAAAAGAGAGACCAAGCTCTAAACACAGACGATTCCACACAATCACTATGTGTTGAACGGCTTCAAATACTATCGAGCAGTTTCCATGAAGGCCATTCCATCTATCAAAGGGTTACAATAAACGGGTACCTGACCTCTGTCTGTGAACCTTGGACAACAAGGGTTGGGAACCATTGATTCACAGCATGTTTCCAATTAACTCTAACTGCAGCACACCTGCCCATGAGTCAAACTGGCAACACACACATTTTTATTTTACAGTTTCAACACAGCATCTTTCGTTGCTTGAGTTAAGTAGCCTGATATCTATTTTTCAGTTAAAAAATGAGGAACTTCAGAATGAGATTTGTTTCACAATTCTTATAAATTCTTCAACAAGGGAGGTGACAGTAAAGGAATCTTAGTTTTCTGTAACTTAACATGCAGTCCTATTCATTATTATTCAGTCCATTAAATATCACTTGGTGCTTCAAAGGGGTTTCACCACCAACTCCCTGCAAACTGGGGGTCAAATTGAATCAGCTGTCTGGTCAAAGATCACATGTGTTTTATAGTTAATGTCAATAATCATAATTATATACCTCTAGTAGATGGGTTGAGGAAGACGGTGATTTGGTTGCTCTTCTTTTTTGGAGGGAGACAAACGACAACAGCTAGATATCGTAACACGAGGACACTGAGCCAGTGGGGCACCGCACTGTACTGGCTGGAGCTGAACTGGATATTAGTGATAAACACCGTCTCCAACAGGCTGGTCACCATCAGAGCGAGGCTGAGGGAGAAGAAAACGTCTGCAGGAAACAACAACAACACAAATTCAGTACACTTTTCATTAAGTACTGTATGTTTTACATGCACGCTAGTAACCTGGTTTTTAGTCATATCTTGGTTATGATCTCATTCTGGGACATGATGTTTACATTAAACCTGTTAAACCTGTTATTTATCTCCTTGTAAGAATCAGACCATAACCAGGGAACTAATATCCAAGTAAACACACTCACTGAAGTGTGTGTGGCATAAACATACATCTATGTCCATAGATTTTCAATACAGGACAAATATTTATATATGAATCGATAGAGGAGAGTGTCAGTGTTCCAGGAATATAGGAAACATGTTAATGGGACATTCTAAGCCTCAGTAATGTAAACTAAATATTGATGAAAAAAGTTAATACTAATGGATTTGTTACTCCTGTCATCATTCTTTGTCTTACTTCAATTGGGGATAATCATCTCTAAGCTCCAATTTTTGGAACTATAGTTCCCATAATTTGGGGGCTTTGGTAGAGATGAAATAGGAAGTATAATGTTGCCATGGAGACAGTGAGTTACCTCTGGGCTACAACTTGAGCTCCTCCTTTTTCTAGCCTATATTTGTTTACAATTTGGGCAAATTGCCACCACTGAAAGTATGCCGAATTAGCTATTAGGATTTCCCTTTTGCAGTGTGTTCATGGATGTGCAAGACAAGTATCACTGGATTACTTTGATACTGAAGAAGACTTAAAAACATGAGGATTTTCAGGCAAGTTCTGGAGCTAAGAGGAGAGTCTTAGTTGCCCGCAGTATACGCGTGTGGTCAAACTAAACAGCTCTTAGCTTCAAAGCCACATGTGCAGCAGCACATTTCAGTAGTAAAATCACAGGTATCACTCACTGATGAGAGGGGTTGTCTCCCCAGTGGTAGGCAGCAGGTCGTTCATGATGAGCAGGAAAACTGTGTAGCCCAGGATGAGGGTCATCTTGAAGGACGACCGGTCCACAGTCTGGGGAGGCAACAGGAAGCTGAAGAGGTCCACCGTGATGAGGAAGCAGCTGGGGATCAGGAGGTTCACCACATAGAGGGTTGGCCTACGTCTTAGAATGATCTTGGGAAGAGACAAGTAGAACGTCTCAAGGTTTTAGTCAGACTTTGGACATTTATCTTCATTTCCTTCTGAATTTGGATGCAAAAGGATTCACTTTAGGTTTCTTGTTACATTGGAAGTGTGTTATCCTACAAATGCGAACATTTTAAGAGTGCTGTGTATGGCACGTTTCATAGTTTTACTTTAATAATTCACCACTGAACGCATTTTTAAATATTAGTATAACTACTATGAACGTTGCCAAGAGGTCCTCCTGTATTTGGCAAACAACAAAATCATGTCTTAGCCTACAACCGTCAAACTAGTAAGGTGTGGGACAGACGGCCACCATCAATAATATTGTGTACGTAGCCACAATTAAAAAACTACTGGGGGGTCATAAATCCCGCCTGTTAATCAAGCACTGAGACAGTCGATCAAATCAAAACCAAAACCAAATCCATACCACATACTAATTCTTTAAAGAATGTTCACTTTAGAAAAGTGACAAAATAAAGTACTGAAAACAGTGTGCAAACTAAGAAACACTTGATTCTTGGGTGTGCTGTTTGTAGATACTATTCTCCAACAATGCAATGCACAAAGTAAAAAAGGAAAAAGGTTTCTCACAGCTGGAAAAACTTAAAACTAATTGTGGATGGTGATGAAACAGCGTTGTTAAATTTAATTGGCAGTTTTTAGTGACGGCACACGTATTGCATTATTTCCTGTTAGTATAAAATGATTAAGTTTGTTGATTTCTTTTACACTCACAGCAAAAACTGTATACTATGATTAGTATGTCTGTATGCGATTAGCATGTAGTGTGGAATTAGGTGTGTTCAGCTATTAAATTCAAAATAAGTGATCCTAGAATAATTAGAATAATTAAAAGTGCTTACAAAGTATTTTATCTCAGAGTAGCTTCCCACATTCAACGCCAGGGTAGAACGAGCTATGCTGATATCTGCGAGCTCCCACTCCCCATTGGTCACTAACACATCTCTGGACTCGTTCAGGATCTCTTCAGACGACATGCCTTGAATCATCATTACGTCCGTAGCTTGAATAACACATAATAGCACAGTCTTATTTTGAGTCATTGGATGCCCAAAGTGAAGTTTTGTGTTAATATCCATCCACACATGTTGGAATATTTTAACACTTTTACAGCTGAATTTGTCAAATGATCTGAATATGGGGGCAACAGAAAAAACTGATGCCTAGTGTAACCTTCACATATTTCTTCACTAACACTTAAAGTACGCCCCAGGTTAGAAATTAACAATTGAAACAAAAGCCCAGAGCTAATCTACAGTCAACATTTGCCAACTCTAATCACTGCTTACAACAGACATTTTGTAGTATATAAAGATGCATTTTATCCTTTAGTCTCACAGTTCAAAGATCAGTCTTTATATATTTAAGCAGCCTTACCAAAGTGTAGATATGATTCAAAAGTCAGTGTGCAATTTTGGACATCGAAGGGGAAAGTATAGATTACTAATCGGCAGGAGCTGACCACTCTGACCGGCTTATCATCATATACGTGACCTGTGTTGTATAAGTAGACATAGGGAGTTTGGGGAGATTTGTCCTCGTCCATGCTGGAAAAGAATAAAATAGAAAAAACAATGTAATTATTATTTTAATGAATGTATCCATAAAATGTTAAAAGGAAGGAGAGGAAAACAATTACAAGAAGGTTCATATCCCTCTCAGACAGCTCGCTCTTTTTATTGTGGCTTTCATTTCATGAGTAATTTATCAGAATTTGTATTATATTTTTAACTAAAATTAGTTGGTCTTTTTCTACTTTTAAAAACAGTATTTTAGCTTAAAATAGATTAAAAAGGGGCAAAAAGTAGATTCCTTGAAGCTCCATAGTACCAAACAACCATAAGATTGTATACCTGAATTTAGGTTTGCCTCTCTTCTTTCAGGTTTACAGGGTTTAAGATTACTTTCCAAGTGTTGACATTTCAGGTTTTACTTTACTTTAATTTCCCTGATTTGGAGAATAACTTCGTAAAAGCTCACAGACTACTGAACATCCTTTTAGCTTACAACTCTTTGATGTAGACGTCTGGAACCCAAAGCTTTTCTCGAGGGACAGAGACTCTGTTAGTTCCACATTCCTTCTCATCCCAGCTCAGTCCCTCTATATCCCACTGCTACATTAAACAGAACAAAACCAATGTGATGTGCAGGTTAGAAAATGCCAGCCATTTTAACAGTGTTACTACATAAACTCACAAAAAGAAAAGAAAAAAACCCCACTTTTATCTAACACACTATATATGCGTTGGGGTCAATTAACTTTAATTTTGTTGTATTCCAGTTAAATCATTTTAATCTAGTAGGCATGCATGTATCATTTTGGAATAAAACTCTTTACATTAGATAAATCCAACAGCTAGAATTAGCAAACCTCTGATGTTGGCGCCCCCCAGTGGTAGTATCAAAATAAGACACACCTCTTACTCTTGGATTGGCTTATTTTGCTACAAACAAAAACTAATTCACTGAGATCAGAATAATTGTAAAGATGCTTTAATCACGTAAAAACAATCTACACATGGTGGATTTAATTAGACAAAGACTTCTGAATTTATTGATGTTTTTGTCAGTGCTCTGAAAACTTACAAGAATCTGCCATAAGACTGTTGTCAGGGTTTGAGTTTTTTCATCCTATGGATGAGACATATTTATACTTTAATTTAAGCCAGTAATATAGATTCATTATGAATTTGAATCAGTGACTGTTAAAACTTAATTGAAAAAGTTATGCATGCTCATGTGCAGGTGTTTGTGTAGACTCACCACTCCTAAAATTCCCACCACAGTGATACTGATGGTTATGTTAACTGGATTTGAAAACCTTTTTACGGGGCGCACCAGGTTTTTAGGGAATAATTCCGTCTCAAGTGTAGCAAACAAGGATTCAGGAGTTGGGCTGGTGCAGTTCAATGCTGCTACAAAACCTGAGTTCAAAAAGAGAAAGCAGAAAATTAAATTTCTGAGATAGCTCATATACATGCACATGGAGGTATTCAGTCCCAGTTCTTTTATTGGTATGTGCACAGATTATGTATACAATATGGGTATGGTATGGAAGCCGAACATGCCTGTGGTTACAACAGTTTTGTTATCTTGAGATCACAGGGTAAAATTAAATTACTGCAACCGTGGCTGTTCTCAGCTTCTGTAGTATGGTAGCAGAAAACTGCACACATTGAAGTGCTTCACTCACTAAATTGCCTGTGATGCATCTGAAAACTCAGATACCTTTAGATTCACATCTGTCGGTCTGACTTATAAAAAGGGTTTATAAGTTGTAACATGGCAACCCAAAAGTTATTCTTATAATGGCTTATTACTGGTCTATAAACTGTTAGTACACATTATTATTATTCTTGAATTTTATAACTACATATATATTATTTATAATAAAGTGAGAAAAGGCAATAATTCAATTGCGTTTCACTTAAGATCCTAGTTTGGTATTTTCTGACAACAAACCTTTAGTTAACTTTCAATAAAACCTGATCAACATTATTATGTATTTGAAAGAGGTTCCCACTGTACAGGAGCAGAAGTTACTGAAGTGCCCCTTTAACTACCAACTTGTAATATTTAAGCTTTTAACAGATCATCTTCTTTGCTTATTTTGTGGATAGTCAAAAAAAATGTCTTCCCGCCTTACCGTGAAGCAGCATGAAACAGATGAAGATGAGCTCAGCGGGCTTTACGTCTGTCATTTTCAGTCTCAGTTAAACCTTTACCATGACCTTGAAGAAAAAAGTCAACTGTCTGCTCCATCTGATTGAGACGTTCTTCTGGAGAAACATGAATGTATCAGTAATTAGATGAAATGTGTAACCTCCACCATAGGCTAATATTAGCTCTAGAATATGGCACACTGTGGTTTGACTTAAACCTTCAGGGTATTCCCAGTTGCATGCGGAGATCCACTTATCTGTGAGTGACTGTTTGCACGATGTGTGCTTGGATTATACAACAGGTCTTTGAATCATCTTCAGGTGGATTTGTATTACATGTGTCAACAACTTCACTTGACTTCCTGACAGCTGAGGCCAAGTCAAACACAAAAGTATACACTTGGCTGGTTGTTGTGTCAGCTAGAAAATAGAGAAAATAAGAATCCACCCGCCCATATCTTAGCCATTTTAAGAGAGCGTTACCAATAAATAAAGGTGAGGCTGTGTTTAATAACCTTAAGACAAATAACTGAGGCAATAAAAGTTTATTGAAGACAGAATGCCAGATCATTATTGGAATACATGGGTTTATTCTCTAATTCTCATGTTAAATTATTTTACATAAAACATTTCATGTTACCGTATAAAGAAATTCTGGTCAAAATGTCGCCTTGCTGTTGGTTCTTGGCTGGATCTCATGAGGTTAATGTTGCCTGTGTTTCTGTGATGCCACAACAAATTAGGAGCAAGTCACAACAACCGCAGACCGATTTGGCGCATGCCTAGCTCAAGTCACTCAGTAAAGGAATAGAAATGGCAATTAATTCTAATTACATGTATTACAGGATAACAGAAATAACAGAGAAGGTACACCATGTTATCATATATTAAAACAATATTACTGTCTTGCATTATTTGGCAAGGAGCAAACAGATTGAATAATAGAGGTCCGAGAATTGAACCCTGGGCTAATCCGCTCAGATTTATGATCACCAATGGCAACAACATAGCCCCTGCTTTCGAGATATGACCTGAACCAACACAGGACAGTGCTGGATAATCCTACCACTCTAGATGTGGTACTGTAGGATTGTGTGGTAGGAGTGGAAGATGATCCTACTTTAGACGTATTTCTAGACATAAACATCAAAGGCTGCACTAGGTTTCAGCAGTACCAGAACTAATGTTTTACCTGAACCAGTATTGAATTGTGTTATTTAACATCTTTATCAGTACTGTCTGGATGCTGTGTTGTGGTTGGAAGCCAAATTTAACTTTGTCCAACAGGCCATTTACATTCAAGAAGTTGCTGAGTTGAATTAAAACAGCTTTTAGTCCAGGATGCACCTCTATAGAAGGGGCTCAATAAATGCAGTTTTCAGTGATTTTGAAAAAAAAAGAAGCCTGATAGGAGTGAACCCCTCATAATTTCCGGTTCATCCATTGCTAAGCAACTGAAAACTTTTTTTTTGAAAGGTGGTGGCCAGAGTTTTGAAACAGCAGGTAGACTGTTTAAGCCGCTTAACCATATCCCCCAGAGTTTTAACACTGACAGCATTGAAATTGGGCATTGCTGTCAAATTATTTCTCTGTGGTGCCAGAAGTGGTCTTGTTTCATTGTTTGACATAGAGGAATTTGGGGTCACTCTGTTATTTTAGTTTTTTTTCCCCTGAAGAAAGATGCAAACTAATTACATCTACTGTCAGAGGATCAACAGCAGCAAATAACACATGGGAATAGTAATAGTTATTGTCCCTAAACCATTATACTGCACAAAACTAGCAGTACAGCATGTACATGGTATTTCCTTGCAAAATCAAACACAGAAAACAAAATTTAAACAAACATTACAGAAACAATAACTGATAAATGTTGGCAGATGCTTTGTTTTGCCTTCTACTTAAACAAATTGCTGTTTCATTTGTTATTTAGACATCCTATGAATTGATCCCAGCCCTGGTTCACATTCGACCCATGTCCAGTTATCACTGGCTGATCCAGATGCACCACATGCAGATGATGACCAGGGCGTAACAGGAGATGAGCAGCAGATAGATGCGGAAGAGCAGGAAGTCGAGGACATATCCTACGTGGCACCACTGGTCCTGCAGCTCACTCTCCTTCTGCAGCGAGGTGAGGTGGTCATGAAGGTCGCCCAGGTATTGACAGATCTGTTGCAGTTCAGGCAGAGAAACTGTACCTGGCAGGAGAATAGCGATAGGAGGGATCACAGTCTACACCCAGTGACTGCCAGCTGTAACTGTTGTGTAGCAGCTTGAACCATCTGACAAAGCTGATGTTGGCTTGTTAATATGTGATCTGTTTATGGTCGGTACAAAATAACATAATGTACCTCAAATTACAAAATGTTATGCAAATAATAAGATTACATTAGACTATTTGACCAAATAACGTTGGTTAGGTTAGCGTTATCAGGTAAAAAAACAACAAAGTAATACCTACATTTATTATTTTGTTTCCTGACATACATAGATTCATATTTCCTTTGTGTTTTTGTAGATGCCCTTTAGTATTTTCAAGGTCAGGCCGCTGAGCAGCTTTGGTTGGCAAAAGTAATGTAGTATTGTAATGTAGTAATGTAGTATGTCATTTAGTGAGTCTGTTTGATTACCTCCGTTGCTGGTTGGGTGCTGGGCGGGTATCTGGCTTGCTGGTTGGATGATCCACGGCCCTGAAACGCCATTTGAGCTGTCAGGTTTATCCTTTTGTGGTATAGAAGGGGGCTGGATGTCCTCCGGCCATCGGTAGCAGATGAGGTTGGCTATGTATTTGAGGACAACTACCTTCACCCAGTTTGGAACCACTTGATATTTCATGGAGCTGTGGTGGAGGACGTTGGTAATGATGACCGTCTCCAGTAGACTGATGACCATGAGGGCCAGACACACAGAGAAATAGATACCTAGATTGAAGGATAGATTGAGATCAAAGGATACACAGTAACGAGGTCATATGTAAAACTTCTTTCCTCAGTAGCAGAAGAGAGACAAAATATATCTACAGGGAATTGACAGAGTTGTTGGTCAACTCAGCAATTTCTTTTACAAGATACTCAGATTTCCAGCTTTCAAAACTCACCTTCAAGACTGGAACAAAAATATAATATTTCCTCCTCAGTAAACATGTATATGGTCTTTGTTTTAACTAGCTAGCTCTGTATTGTCAAAATGGTCCTTTTTTGTACATTTTTTTTATTATTTGTGTTAATTGAAAGTCACCATCGATCAAGTGCATGGGTCACTTTAACAACGCAGTTATGAAACAAATCCTTATTTTTAATCAAAAGTGTTGCACCAGTGTGGGATACATGACAAAATCTAGTTTCCCCCTCTATGATGGAGCATGTGCACATGAAGTGATGTGTTGAAGTATTACCAAACATGTAAAATGAACTACTGCAGGCTGTTTTGTAGTATTATTGTATTGTAGTTAAATCCAGTGTAGCATGGCAGACCTAGCTCTGCAATTTTTTTTTTCTGTTTTCAGCAATCCATAAAAACTATTTACATTTCTGTGGTCCCAAAGAAGACAAAATAATAGAGTGATAAGCAACGCAAAAAAATAAGTAAATCTGGGAGCTGCGACCCCTTTTGAATGACACACATTTGATCGAATTGTTTAAATGAAAGCATTGATTAGGGCAGCTTTAAGGAAACGGCTCTGACCTATGATGGGCGTGCCGTTTGCTGTGCTGGGCAGCAGGTCGTTCATGATGAGCAGGAAGACGGTGTAGCCCAGGATGAGGGTCATCTTGAAGGAGGCGCGGTCGACGCTATGGGGGGGCAGGTAGAAGGACAGGATGTCGATGAGCATGAGGAAGGAGCTGGGGATCAGCAGGTTGACCACGTAGAGCACTGGCCGCCGCTTTATGACCACCTAGTGAACAAGAATTAGTTTGAAGAGTCTCACCATCTGCTATATAGGCCATCAATAACCTTTATGTAAAAATAAATCATGGTAGGCTACTTATCACAACATATATCAAACTATCTCATGAGGGAAATATACATAACAAATAACATATAACACTGACAATATGTGCACCACATTATAAAGTAAAATTATCCTTGAGGAAACATTTGTATTTATGCATTGTTAAATCTGTGTTAAACCTGCAATTACTGATTTTGGCCACTTGGGGGAAGCAGAAACAAGTTGTGAACACAACACTGACATATCACCACCTTCTAAGTTGATGTGGCAAATTTGTTAGAAAACAGTTGCTTGTTTACACATCCAGCAGTTACGGAGAAACATAATTATTATTTGGAGTCGTGTTTCTATTCACTCTCTGTTAGATCTGGTTTTGGTCTTTACCAACTCCGCTATGTTGACGAGCTAGTCGCTAACTATGTGTCTGTTGTTTGGTGCTGAGCAGGTAGTGTACAGTGGGTTTTTTAGAGCTTTTTTGCTGATAACAGCTGCCTGCTGCGGCAGCAACACTTTGAGAGCGGTGAGGGTGAACCAAAACAACGTTGTGGGCCGGGCAGCTAAACAATGAGCTGAAACTCCATACAAAGCTCCGTAAAACTGAGAGGAGCTCCAGATTTGGGTGATAATTCTCTGTAGGTTCATCAGTGTGAACGACCCCTCTCACAATGTCACATTGTTTTCACCTCATCATTTGATACATTGTTATTATGGAAATACTGATTATGGCTGCTTTAAAGTAATAATTTGACACTTGACAACATTTTGACAGGAGTTAGATGAGAAGATCAATACCATTCTCATGTCTGTAAGCTCAATATATTGCTATGGCAACCTGCTGGCCATTTGGGTGCCCTAAGCGTAATTGCTTTGTGGTACTATGTCTGATAGCCAGATGTTTTGTTTGCAGACGTAAGAGTAGTAAACTCAGGGGTTTCCCTCACCCAGAAGGTGATGATGTCCCACTCGTCAATCCCAAACTGGAGGATGGAGGTCTCCCCTAGTATGTCCACCACCTCCCACTCTCCACTGGCCTCCAGGTAACGCTTTGAGTTTTCAGACATCTCCTTAAAGGTCAGAGCAGGGCTAACCCTCACATCCCTTACTGTGGAAGAGAAAAACACAGTGAGAGAGGGAAAACTAGCCAGACAGTTCTGTAGTACAATCAAAGCTAATCGAAATAAATAAGTTAGCTAAACGTAATACCTGATTTATTACATTATGATTTTGACTTTTGTTCTCTTTTTCCTTTTGCATTTATTTTTATTCCCTGCAGAAGATCCCAAAAGTGCAACAGACTGCAGTTGCATTTTCAGACCCACTACTGAGCCAGCCTAAAGCTGGACAACATTTATCTAAGTGTAGCCAATGACTGGATGAGTTTATGACTGTGTGATTGTGTAAGTGTTAAGACGCCTTTTCTTACTGGTGTGCATGTAGGAGCCAAATGTAAATGTGCAATTCTGCACGTCAAAAGGAAAACTGAAGATCTCCAGGTTGCAGGCTGAGACAAGCCGAAGCATCCTGTCCCAGCGGATGTGACCTGTGTGGTTCACGTAGACGTAAGGACACGCTTGGGAAACATCATCATCCACACTGGGAGGGTTAGAAGAGGAGGAGTCATGAAGAAGTAAAAGAAATAAACAGAAACACAGTGACAGAAAAACACATTGAGAGGGTTAATTAAATGAGACCCATTGGGAAACAGACATAGAGGTTTCATAATTCATACAATTTTTCTGGTCTCTCAGCTTCGCATGTTGGATTTTCAAACATGTTTTAACACGAGGATGAGCCATGCCCCTCCCCAGGGAGACGATGCATTTACGCACCCTCAGTCCCAGGGGCCACACAGGGTGCGTAAATGTGGCCCCTGGGACTGATGTATGTGCCGCCACCTCAAGGAGCGATGATGCAGTAGGACACAGCAGTCATTTTAGTATCTCCAGATTGTCTGTGTGCCAGGTTGTATCTGGACATAGTTTAGATGGGACTCTAGAGTCTTTGACTGCCCCCAGATGTGCCAGGAACTCTGATTCAGGCAGGAGGTGTGATCTCCCCTCTAGATCTGTGTCGACACCTGCGGCTGAATGGATTATCATTCTACAATTGTGGCCACTATTCAGAGTTTAGAAGCCGTCCAGTGCTTATGGGTTTAATTGTCTACTTTTGGTAAGTGGCACTTATCTCACTGTCACTTTACACGATGTCAATGGGTGGTAAGTGCACCCATCTGTCTCAGTGCACTAACTACTATTTAATGAGCCATTTAGTTTGTTTGTACAAGACCCTCAGGGATCCATCAATAAAAAAAAAATAAAAAAAAATCCAACCTTTTACAGCTGGAGAACTTACAACTCATAAACGATGATGTCTGGAGACCAAAGCTGCCTCACAGGGAGAGAAATCCTGGTGACGCCATCACATTCATCAGGGTCCCAAACCAGGAACTCATTGTGCCAGTACTGCAGTGAATTAAGCATCAATAATCACTGTTAAACTTCCAACATAAAATGAAAATGTCTGTGTGCTTGTCATCTGTATTGGTTTCTGCTGTGGTTACAGGCACATGATCAATTTGGATCAGACTGCATTATATTTACTGACAGTGTATTGTGTCTTTCCATGCTACTTACCAGTCTCAGCCACAAGAAAGTAGTGAGTATTTGGGTTTTCTCATTCTGAAATACAGTAAACAACAAGTAAACCTCATGTGAAGTTGATTGCTCCCTCTTAAACTAGGTTAGAGTCAAAAATGCAACGTTTTATAACAATACATATGATAATCAGTAACATGAATTGCAAGATGAATGCAGATAATGAATCTGTATAGAGTCTGTATAGAGCGGACATCTGTTGCTCTGCATTTAAGATGCCTGACATTCCCTCTGTCAGCCAGTTATCTTAGCATCTTCATTCTTTTCTTATTTTCTACATTCTTAGATCACTATTTGACAAACTCACCACCCCCAGGACAGCATACAGGGTGAAGGAGATGTTGGCTATGGTGGGTTTGCTGAGGTTCACTACCGGCCTGAAGGATTGTAGGTCAAACACAGCCTGCATGGACTCATAGGTTGGACCGCTTTGGCCTTCCTTACAGGTCAGTGTATTATAACATAGAGACGCTGACGAGAGAGAGAGAGTTTATAAAAACACTTGACTGTTGCTTTAATCACATTATAATTGCACTTTTAAACTTTCCCATTATCAATGATTTTGAGAAAATGAAGAGCTGTTTTCTAAACATAAAACTCTACTAAACCATGTAAAACAAAATTATGTACTTTTCATTTACAGGTTCGCTTACAAATGGTTCAAATGCAACAAAACTACGATAAAATATTTAAACAGAATATTATTGCAGACTTAAATATCAGAAAAATAATTCTTTTTGACATGGAACAGAAAACAGCTTTGAATAATCATTGTATCATTAAGCTAGAAGCCAAACAGCTAAATACATTGAGTAATGTTATGATATTGATATCATATAGCATAGAGCTTAATGCTGTTTGATAGCAGACAGGTCACAATCACATCCTTTATTACCTGAACATGTTCTTCAAACATAATGTACGACTCAAATTAGCTGAAAGATTCCTTTATTTTGAATTCAACACTCCACATGATTTATCACAAATGTGAAATATAGTGGACTGATACATCATAGATGAATGTTTCCAGGGTTTTTCTCAATTTATACATTCTCATATGCAATGGTAAGAGTCAATTCAAATTTGCCTGGGAAAAACAGAAAAGATGACATCAATGTCATCGTACTGTAAAGGTACATTTAAATATGAAACAGGATAAACTGTTCATATGAGGAGAAAGAGGAACTTTTCAGTTGCAAAGCTAAACATGCTTCAGTCTGGAAAATAAAACGCATATATATAACTACAAACAATAAAGTAGTGAATAAAAGTAGGTTATCATTACCTGACATTAAGATTAAACCTGAGATGATGCTGATACTCTGCTGAGATGGACTCATGCTGGATGTTTCTGATGGACCAAATGTCCTCCACAACCACCAATCTAATTGTGTGTAAAGCAAAGATGCATAGCTCCTACTGGCAGTGTAAATGCACGCACTCAGGCAGGCACGCACACATGCTCTTGTTTTGCACTTAGCAGGACAATGAAATGACTAACATTAATTCTCTGGAGACTAAACCTAACCTTAACCACAACCACCCCATGCCTAACCACAGCCCAAAACATAACCCGAACCAAACCCTAACCTTAAACAAAAACTAAAAAACCAAGGTAAATCACTCAAATTTGGTGGTTTCCCTTGTAGGAACCAGCTTCTTGTACCCAAATGTTAAATGAGTCCCCATAATGTGACCGTGTAAACAGTTTTGTATTACAAGTACTCACACACATGCATACACACAATCATATGCAGACTATACCTTTACAAATGAACACAAAATGGGACTAATTGCAAATAGGTATACCTACATTTAATTGCTCCATTAACTAATTAAAATGGTGTATATTTTGTCTTTCAGTACAAACCTCAAGTAAAAACAGGAGGTTTTAAAACTTATATATTGCAAACAAGTGCGCAGACAGAATATTTATGTACTTAGGAGGACAATCAATCCTCATGAATAGATATAAATAAATAGAAATGCAAAACACACAAAATTGTGGTTTGTGCAGATGGGTCATAAACACACACAGGACAACATAGGACTTGTTGTTCCACACCTCTGGTAACCACTCACCCATTTTATTTTTCAACACCTCCACCTATGGGAGTTACAATCTGTTCCATTCTCCAGTGCTGTGTAACGTGCTGTCGAACCATGTGCTTATTTTTGGTTTTATGCTGTTTTAGAAACCTGTGACTCAGTCAACATACAGTATATACTGTGTAGTGTTAAACTGGACAGTGCTTAACCAAACAGATCCTCATACGAGATTGAAAGTGAATGCGTGACATTTTAAAATCCAGGGTCCATATGAAGCATTTCAGAATCAGTCCTAGGAATCTTACTGAAACTTCAATTAGCACTCAAATACTTTGACCTCAGAGAAAATGGAGCGTGAGATCGACAGGCAGATTGGTGCGGTGTCAGCAGTAATGCGGACGTTGTGCTGGACTGTTGTGGTAAAGAAGGAGCTGAGCCTGACGGCGAAGCTCTCAATTTTCCAGTCGATCTACGTTCCAACCCTCACCTACGATCAGGACCTTTGGGTAGTGAAAGAATGAAATCATGGATACAAGCGACCGAAATGAGTTTCCACTGTAGGGTGGCTGGGCTCACCCTTAGAGAGATAGGGTAAGGACTCAGGCTACATCCACATTACTACATTTTTGTTTTAAAACGACGTTTTAAATGGTACTAGTATTTTCTGTGCTATTCTGTGCTATCAAGTCTCGAAGAAGTTGCTTGTTTTAGCTTGTAAAACAGTAAACAGTAAGCAACTGACCAAAACAAATGAAGTGGGGGGGGGGGCAGCCACTATCTCAGAGAAATCAGACTATTCCTTTAAATGTGAATTCAAATGATCAATGTAGTCCTCAAATCTATGTTCTAAATGTGCAAATTTTCATATATAAATAGCATAGAATTGTGGGAAATGCACTTTAACAAAAATGTGGCCCCCCCAGTGTCTATACTATGGTTACGCCCTTGATTGTGAGACAGACTAATGCATTGTTGGATGACAAAATTTTATAGCCTTATCCCTTAGCAGATATAAATATGAGGAGTTTCATTCCAAACACCATATGCCTATTTCATGAAAAATAAAATGCTACCTGATGTAACATACAATACACAATCACAATAAGACATTGTAACCAAACATGGTCAACATCATGGTAATTGACCATCAATTTTTAGCTTAGACTATTTAAATTTCTGGCATGTGGGACAAGGAGTTTGACTTAGCCTCTTATTGTGTCTCAGCATTTTTTCGTTTTCAGAATGCACATTTGTTTAATAACAAGAATTTAGACAAATTTCTGAATCAATTCATGTTTTGTCAGTGCTCTGAAAACTTACCAGGACTTGCCATAAGAATGTTGTCAAGGATTGGTCTATTTCATTCTAGGGATGAGACATGTTTATGATTATTAATGATGAATAAAATTCCCTTACAGTATACTTAGTTGAAGAAGTTATGCATGTGTATGTGCAGGTATGAATAGATGTGGGGGAAGCTCATGGACTCACCACCCCTATGATTCCCACCACAGTTATATCGATGGACATGTTCTTTGGGTCTGAAAAGCTTTTTACAGGTCGCAATAGTTTTCTAGGAAGTAATTCATTCTCAAGTGCATCAAACAAGGATTCAGGAGTTGGGCTGGTGCAGTTCAATGCTGCAACAAAACCTGAGTTCAAAAAGAGAAAGAAGAAATCTAAATTCATTAGATAGCCCAAATAAATTATTTTATCTTTCATTTACATGTGCACAAAGGCAGATCTTTGTATGCTGTACAGAATGGGCTAACACTTCATGAACTGTTCAACAAAATGCTTCATATCAGCTACACAGTACATACATTGATCCATTTTCAACACTTGCATCCACACATATGTGCATTTTAATGTAATCTTTGTGTCATATATGAAAATAATGTTTAATATACACACCATCTCGTTGTTTCACTCACTTTGTGTTTCTGTTTTGTGAGATAAAAGTACATCGTTTCAACTTTGTGAGTCAGTTTTAAATTATTTTCTCTTGGCATTTTTATCCCATAAATGCACGTTACTAACTCGACATCTTCTGTCTCCCGTAGTTGTGTGCTTTCTCTCCTCTCTCTCTCCATCTCTCTCCTTCTGTTGCTTTCTGCAGGTATTTCTGCCTCTGGAGCTGTAGAGCCTGGATCTATGGTTGCAGCCACCTGCTGCCCCCGTGCTCCTGCTCAACACCGGCTGCTGCTATTATTGTTATTGGTCTTATTAGTATTACTATTATTATATTGCTATTATTATTTTGTATTAATATTAACATCATTACCTACATCATCACTACTATTACTTCACATCTCTATGTGAAACTGTACTATACTCTTTCCTCCTGCTCTCTCTCTCCCTCTCTCTCTCTCTCTCTCTCTCTCTCTCTCTTTCTCATCCCAACCAGTCGAGGCAGATGACCGCCCACCCAGAGCCTGGTTCTGCTCGAGGTTTCTGCCTGTTAAAACTGAGTTTTTCCTTGCCACTGTCGCCTAGTGCTTGCTTATGGTGGTAAATAATATTATAAAGAGTACAGTCTATACCTGCTCTCTCTGAAAAGTGCCCTGAGATAACTTCTGTTATGATTTGGCGCTATATTAATAAAACTGAATTGAATTGAATTGGTTGTAGCTTAGATTTTGGTTTAAGGTTTTACTTAAAGTTTTTACATTATTTTTCACTGCTTTTTCAACAAACAGCACAAGTTCATAAACATCTCACACAGTGTTCATGAATGTGCCACAAAACTGTTGAAAAGCTCATATCCAGTCATACGTGCAATATGTTTAAAATTCAATATTCTAAAACTCATACATTTTTTTGTATTTTAGCTTTTCTCTTGCTTATTGATGTATGAATATAAAGTGAGAAAAGACACAAACATTTCACTGTATTGTGACCTAAAACATAACTCTAAACAAGATAATTTAAAATATATATTGGGACCACATTGATTCATTTTCAACACTTACATCCTGTTTAAAATTCAAGCCAACTGTCATCATATATTTTTTACAGTAGATTTTCTCTTGCTTACTGCTGTATGAATATCAAGTGAGAAAAGACACAAACATGTATTCCAATTCATTTAGTTTTTAGTTTAGCTTGAATTTTCTCACAAAGAAAACTTGAAAGTTTAAAGTTTCTGAAAGCATTACGATGGGAATAGGTTTAAATTTTTCTATTTTGCTGATTTAGTAGATTGTCAAAATTCTTTCTTCCTTGCCATGAAGCAGTGAAAAACGGATGAAGATGAGCCCAGCTGTTTTTACCTCTGTCATCTTGTCTGTATCAGCTCACCTACTTTCATCATTTGTCCCCTCAATTCCAAAGCAAAATGTCAACAGTCTGAACAGATGGTGTATCTTGTTTCTGCTAAATTCAGTCTCAACTCACACCTTTTCCTTTTGAATTATTTTCATGTCTTGTTTGTCAAAACAGCAGTGTTGCAAACTCAAATAAAAATCAAACACAATACAAAAGGGTCAAGACAAAGCCTTAGAAATAGTACTGGAAAATCTCAAAGTATGCTGGTCGAAACATAGTGATGGTGCATGATTCACTTCACTCCACTGTAAAATTATACAGTCTAATCAGCAGTTTTTAAACTTTTAAGTGTAAAATGTCGCTCTGCTCTGATTTTCACTCATTTAATTGTAAAAAGACACACGAGAGGATTTTCATAAAAACCACTGCAGCTTGTTTTATTACACTCGAAATGAATGTATTTCTACAATGGCAATTGAATTGTATTATTACATATTAATATGAATATGAAACGCAAAGGAGGAACTGGGACAATGTATGTCTTCTCTTGTGTCTTAGTGCTTCATATTACAAAGAAGATAATGATCAATCATAGATGTTAGCTGAGTGATTTCTAAGCATGTTTCTACGCATGCATGCTGTTAGGAGCGTTTTAAAGGCAGCTGTCCGTGGTGCTGATTCCTCTTTAATGTAACTTTGCATATTCAACTGTCTATAAGCAGGCCATGTATTAAAAATACCCACATCAGAAAATTGAGTGTTGTAAATGACCCAAAGACATGATTTATAGCCTGCTTGGAATAGTTCAGAATGAAAACAAAGCTTAATGTGCAGTCAACAGTCTACAGATTTCCGCTTGCTGCCCTTTACTGGGGGGAAGTTTAATTGATTTACCTTCTGCCTTAGTCTTAAACTCATATTAAACCTATTATGAAGCGGCAGGATCATGAAATATGCACCTCATCTACTATGAATGTCATTGTGTCAATCATTTCTGTGTTAGAGCTATAAGCGCGTGGCAAGCAGCATACACACCACACCATCAGGAAAGTGGCATTTCATCCAGAAGAGGTGAATATGTTAGGCACGAAGAGGGAGAGGAGGACGATGAAGACTGAAACTGGCAGACCTATTGCGCAAATCAATTGCTGAATTAATTTGTGGGATAGTTTTGTTTTCTTATTTTCTAAACATCATCACTCATTTCACACCAAACATCACGTTAACAAAGAACATTAGTATTCATGGTGAAAGTATAGACTTTAAAATGAACAAAAACAATAAAAACTAAACGTAAAAATAAAACATGTTGTATTCGGTTCCTCCTGCAGGGCCCGGAGCTTCTTAAAATGCTCACTTATGAGTGGATAGGAGGCAGTCGTTAATCCCATCATTTCTAAGAATGTCTGCAGTTAATTATACTTTTGAGAAACACCTCTTGAGCTGAAGAAGGATTGTGTTATGGATTTTACGGTCACATTAAGAATGATGCTTTTGGGAAATGAGACCATGGACTTACACTCAGGAAAAAGCCAAATAGAAGAAAATAAAAGAAAATAAATAACACATTTAAACATTAAAATGAATTGTGAAAGGGGGACAGTTGAGAGGTGTAACACATTACTTTCAAATACAAAAGTTAAACCAACCTTTTCGTTTCCTCTATGCTTGGTAATAATTAACAAGGAATATGACAAAGCATTTCAACAAATAATAATTCACAAAATAAAACAAACAAACTCAAAAGCAAAATCAGGATGTGTTACTGCACCCAGATAATGATGATGGTAATGAAGCTGACTGATATGAAGAGGATGTAGAGGCCGAACATCAGGCGGTCTATGATGAAACCCACCTGGATCCACTCCTCTGAGCTCTGGCTTCTGCCCAGCTGCTGCTTCACCATAATGCGGAGGGCCTGGAGGTCCCTGCCCAGGCTCCTCAGCTCCTGCAGGTCCTTGTCCTCATCCAGCGGTCCCTTCTGTTCTGGAGCCTCGCTGTCCTCTGGCACCAGAGGGGAGACTTTCATTTCTGTCACAGAGGAGATGAGGGAGGAGGTGATGGCAGCTCTGACTGTTTATATTGACGTGTGCAAAGATTTTCTGCAGCTCATAATGCACATGACCGCATGAATAGTTCTGTCTGTGTAAAACCACATCCCAGGTCTGACATCCTACCTTGTGCGGTAGGATTTTGGATGACTGTGTCCTCTAGATCTCCGGGCTTTGGAGGAAGCCGTGCCAGGCGGCCCAGGATGTGAAGGACAAACACTCGGATCCAGCGAGGGACTGGACGGTAATGAGTGGAGCCACACTGCAGGTTGGTGATGAGGATAGTCTCCAGTAGACTAGCCACCATCAGAGCCAGGCAAAGAGACAGGAACACATCTGGGACAATAATAATAAGTGCTTTTTAAAATCCTTGTTTACAAAGCTGCTTCACAGACAAATGCAAGAATTAAAGGTAGAAACCTGCATTAACTAATGTTTGGGCCACTTGGGGGCAGTGGAAACAAGCTGTAAACAAAACAATATTAAGATAATAATAATACTGAGATACAGTATTATCGTCTTTTACATTGATATGGTGAACGTGCCAGCAAACATCCTCTTTACACCCTTTTCAGGCAGCTAAGGAGTAACATTAGCATTCATTTAGAGTCGTGTTTCTGTCCTTCTGATAAATAAAAGTCCAATATTCACTCCTGCCTTTTACCTCTGTTTTGATCTCTACTAACTTCTGAGGGAAATAGCTGCTCACTTTTCCACTATGATAAATGGTAAGTGGCTGTTAGTTCAGTGTTCAGCCCAAGGACACTTCAACATGTAGACAGGAGGAGGGGGGGATCGAACTGCCAACCCTGCAATCAGTGGATGACCCCCCCCCCCCCAAATGTGAGAGTGGGAGCCAACACTACATTTACTCAGTGACCATAATATTACTCATCATTTAATCTTTAATCTTTTTTTTCACATTTGGGACTTTGTTTTGGTCAGATTTCAAACTGGATTCATGGTATTTATACCGATGCTGTTGATCAGGGGGAATCATACAGACTGCAGCTGGGACAGCAACAGTTACCCAATAGTTCTGAGTGCAAGAGTCAGAATGGCTGAGACTGATTCTAGTAGAAGGTATTGTCAACTGACTTATGAGAGGTATGATGTCTCCAGTGATAGGCAGCAGGTTGTTCGTGATGAGCAGGAAGACTGTGTAGCCCAGGATGAGGGTCATCTTGAAGGAGGATCGGTCCACAGTCTGGGGAGGCAACAGGAAGCTGAAGAGGTCCACCGTGATGAGGAAGCAGCTGGGGATCAGGAGGTTCACCACATACATGGTGGCCCGGCGCCTCAATGAGACCTGTGGCAGTGTTTTTTAATTTTAACATTTTCTGCGCTAAAATCACCAGGGTAAATTTGTACAATACAGCTGTGATTAACTGGTGAACTGATTATATAACATAATATCACTGTTAAGCAATTTGTTTTTCTCCATTTTACACTGCCTGATAAAACAAGTATTATACGGCTCTAAAAAGTTTTATTATGTTTGAAATGCTTGGAAAAATATCCTTTGAGTCAAGATTTGATTTAAAAAATACAAAAAGCTGGAACACAATTAAAAACATCTAATATGTTAAAGTGTTTAACACATTTGGAGTGTTTAATGCTTACAGTATAATAGTTTTACATGTTCATATGACTCCGTATGATGACGGTCATGCATCCTCTGTAGGGTAGCTGTTAACTACTGTAATGGTTCATATTATGCACTGTGATGGATTGATATTTTCATTGTTTTATTTAACCCTAACCCTAAAATTCTTTTTATACAAATGATAGTAACGTAGACTAAACTCTTGATTTTGGATCACTTCCCAAAAGACGTTTCCATCATGTTCCTCCCTCTGTCATCTTTCCTCTTGTGTGAATAAATAAAACAGCACATAATGGGACTTTAAAAGGTTACAGTCTAAAGTATTTCCTTACAAAGAACCGTATCTCTTCGTAAATTTCTCCATCTCCAGCTGGTAGTTGGTATGCCTTCATTGTGATTCCATCTAGTTCCCACTCGCCCATAGTTGTCATCACTTCTTTAGAGTATTTTAATATTTCCTCTACAGGTAATATGAGGCCAATCTGCAGAGCAGCCTCTGGAAGAAAAATATAATATAGTCAAAGCTTTGGTGAGATCTAATCCATTTATAATTAAATTAATAAAAAAAAAAAGAAGCCTAGCTGCGCCATTCAATTGACAGAATTCGTATTAAAAACTGATGCAACAAACGTATCAGTCTGTAAATCTAAGTTCCATTAACAAGAAAAACTAGGATCTGGATCAGTTTCTACTTACTACGGTGTAAGTAGGAGTTGAAGCTTAAACTGCAGTTCTGGATGTCAAATGGAAACAGGTAGATGTCGAGCCTGCAGGAGCTGACCACTTTGACAGGCTGTTCATCACGCACGAGGCCATCAGAAAACAGATAGTTGTATGGAACGAATGGAGCTGAGTTCTTCTCCATACTGCAGGACGAGAAAAGACATAAAACCAAGTAAATGTGACTGGTCTCAGTTAAAAAACACAAATAACGAAGGACACAGGACACAGGACACTAATAAGATGTAATAAGCAGTACATTGTGTCAAATTAAACAAAAACTAGAAATGATATGTTCTTTATTAGACAGTAAACAAACAAAGTTATACCCTAATTAGACACCACACACCATATATAAGTTAGTCCATTCTTGAGATCACATTTTCATTATCTCATTGTCTGTGTTGTCATACCTAAAACCCCAAATTAGCCTATACTGTTTCATGGTAATCATTAAGAAATCAATCAATCAAACACAAACATTTTCTTTAAGAGAAATTCCCCTCCAAGATTACATGTTGACAAGGAATATCTGAAGTTTTCTAGAAATACTGTTTTGTGGTGTTATTTTACTTTTTCAGTCACTTATGTCAAGACAAAACAATTAACTATTATTATCTCAAGATATCAAACACAACCCACAGCTAAGGCTGATGTAGAGTAGACTTACAATTCATTGATGACAATATCTGGTACCCAGAGCAGTTTCCTTGGAACCGTAATCCGTGAAGTACCGCACTGTGCTGGGTCCCACCTGACAAACTCATTTCTCCATTCCTGCAGCACGAATCAGACAGATACAACACATCTGTACCTGACTACATACAGTATAAAACTAGAGCGTTCAGGTGACATCTGGTGGACATACTGTATCAGAGCTCAAGTGGTCACAGGTGTGACATTTTGAAGTGTCAAATGGTCCCATTTTAACAGAATTAAACAACAGCAGTATTGTCAATACTGTTTATTTGCCAATAAAAAGTTACACTATCTGGTTAATTCTTTTTTTCATGTATTATTTACTGTTCTGTTGCTGGTCGGATCTGTCCAAAAGCTTACACTATGATCCAAACTTATTCTCAAGCCTGGAAAGAGGTGAATTATTTTATTATTGCTAGTAAACCGTGAAGTGGCTTGTAAAGGAGGTACTTACTAAAGATTGCCAGATAAATGTTGTCAGGAGTTGGGCCTTTTCATCCTGAAAAAGAACCAACATTTGGCTGTACGCATTCCTTCTACAGACATTTTCTTTTATATAAAGTTATTTTGACCACATAGAAACTCAATAAGATGACCATTTTAGGCCCAGTGAATTTTTCCTGTTGCCTGACTTAACCTCAGTGAAGTTGTATGCAGGATAACAGAGAGTTCTTGAACTTAAAAAAAATTAAATGAACCAGTTGATATAAGTAGATTACACTCTTTACACTTAGAAGCAATCGAACTTGGCCTAATAGTGAACTGGTTTTAGGTTAATGTAGTGTCCCTTACCACCCCCAAAATACCATACAGGGTGAAGCCAATGCTGACGTTGGTGGGGTTTGACAAATCCATGACAGGTCGAATGGAGTTCATGTTGAAGACCGGTGTGAGAGCCTGCAGCAGGGAAGGCGGGTCAGGTTGAGAGCAGTTCAGCATGACGGAACTGCACGGAGCTACAGAGGAAAGAAGAAATGTGTCATTATGACTTCTCATTGGCTGCACCAACTAGCAGCAAAAATAGGTATTTCCCAACTGTATGAATTTCATACATGTGAACCAAAAATTATATAGTATTTTAAGTAACTCGCACAAAGTCTGCGTCCTTAAACAGCGTAAGAGACGCAACAGATGCAATGATGGTGAGTCAGCATGGTTTGAAAGTAAGACTTTTTACCAATGACCAAACCCCTCAGAAGGGCCCAATCTCAATGTCCTCCCTCTGTCCTGAAGAATGAACGCTCACAAATTTAACCAAGTTAACTAAAATCTCTCTGTTTCATCCTGTTTTTAAAATAAAAATATAATCAGTGACACAGCCCTCAAGCGCATGCCATATATTACAGTGGGACAACTGTACAAACTTTTACCCTTTAACAGGTGTTACAGTCTATGAGGCTGTGAGGTTGAACTTTGCAACCAAGAATTTGAAACAGCAGGCACTTGACATTTTGGAGACATTAGATCACATATACTGATAAAATGAGTAATATCCTTCAATAAATATCTAATTGACTCCTTTGCTTGACTGCACACAGTGGAATCAGTTTGCTTTTGACTTCCTTTATATATTCTGAAGTTATGACTATAACTGAGATAATTAACTCTTGGAAATCAATAACAAGCAGGAGATTTATACTGTATATATCACTGTACCACAGGAGTTGTACTTACCATGCATGAGCACAGAGATGAAGATGAATAGAACCTTAGAAGGCCTGACTTTCAGCGGGCAGCACTAAAAACATTAACATTGGGTCAAAAGTGGTTGTTAGTTTGAGTGGTGTGCTGGTGGTTAGGGCTGTCCTATAAAGTTGTCTTCACACATTTTAGATGGCAAATGCAGACATGGTATAGATAACTGGAAATAAAAAAAAAAAATCTATTTATTAATGGAAGTGCCCTTTAAGACCTACATCTAGAGGTGAGTTCATTTAAAATGTGGCATGCCTGAAAATGCATGAATCCCACAAAGTTCCAACAGTAGGAAACCATCGTATAATATTAAAAGGAGGATTTTTCATTTAAGACCCAAAAGGGAACGTGTGAGTGTTCAAGGTCTCCAACATTAATGGCTTAAAGCGATTTTGGTTAGTGCGGACTTGCAGATTTTTGTTTTACAATGCACTGCAAATGTACATGATGTGATCTGTTTTTTTTCCTTTTCTAAAACAAAACACTTAAATGTGATCCAACAGCAGGCAGAGGTGCTGTTTATGTAAAGGATTTTACTCTCCTGCTCACATCCTGGCAAGTTCTGCATATTCAGATAGTTAAATGCAATATATTTACTTTAAAACTAACTACATGTAGTATTAATCTTCAAGAAAAAAACATATTGGGAAGAGCCTTCGTTTTAAGTGTAGATGTGTATTATGTTATTGAAAGTGGGTAAATAGTCTGGATACACTATTTTGTTGAAAGAATGGAGACGTATGTTGGGCTAGGAACCCTTAGTTCCATTAAAGGGGCATCTTGATGCAACAGCATTCATTTATATTTTAGACAACAGTTTGCTTCCAGCTTTGTGGAAGAGCCCTGACTTGAACCCCTTCCAAAACATTTAGGTTTGTTCTTTGGGATAAATTGGAAGCCAGGCCTTATGGCCCAACATCAGTGCCTGAACTCACTAATCTGTGCAGCAAGGTTCCAAAATCTTGTGCTTGGATGTCCACATACTTTTGGCCATGTATTGTACCTTTTTTAGTGTACCAAATGATTTTTTCATTCTGTGTGTAACTACACGAATGTTTGTGGCTTTGATTTTTAAAACTGGTCTTTAGTTTCTTACTTCATAATTTTAGACATTCGGTTTGAATCTGTGAATGTGAATCTATAAAATGAATATGTGAATCTATAATTATTAAATAAAAATAAAATCCCATGGTTAAATTTGGTAAAGGCATTAGCTACATGTCTTCAGAACATACATCATTCAACATGTAGATAGTTTTCAAATGTTGGGTTATGCATCTTTATCAAGTCACTATCTTTCAGTATTTGTTATGTGCTTATTTCAGGTACCTTTTGTTGGGAGCTTTGTTAAAATTATGATTTATTTTATTGTTATATTTTGTTTTGGGGGAGCCATTAATAGCAAATAAGTACATTTTCTAATTATGTCGGCTGTTGACTGCAGATGTTAGGATTAAAAACTGACGTTAAAATGAATAAAAAAATAAAAAAAAACAACTGGAAAATTATTATTAGGTTTGAAATGAATGTCAATTGAAAACTGAATGAATTTTTTTCAAGTAATTTTATTTTGTATACAATGGTTTCCTCCATTTTAAAATAGCACAATATAACACAAAATGCTTAAAACTACATCTAGTTAATGTAGTAATTTAATGTCCAATAGTGATAATATTACCATTATTATTATTATTAACAATATACAATAACTTTAGAGTATTTATAAATATATTGACTCCAAAAAAGCATCTAAATACATAGCAAAATTATCATGATCAAAATTCAACAAACATTTGAGTCACCAGCTAAAACTGGCCCCTTAAAACAGACAGCAGTTGTCTACTGACTGTATGAGTTAACCCAGATAATGATGATGGTAATGAAGCTGACTGATATGAAGAGGATGTAGAGGCCGAACAGCAGGCGGTCTATGATGAAACCCACCTGGATCCACTCCTCCGAGCTCTGGCTTCCACTCAGCTGCTGCTCCACCTGGAGGCGGATGGCCTGGAGGTCTCTGCCCAGGCTCCTCAGCTCCTGAACGGCCTTGCCCTCCACCGCTGGCCCCCTCTCCTTTAGAGGCCCCTCATCAGCTTTTCGCTGTCCCACCACAGGTTTCATGTCTAGTTTTTAAGGAAAAAAAAGGTTGAATTCTCTTTCATTACATTTACTCCTTCAGTGTGGTGTATGTGTATAAACAATCATGTCGATCTGTCTGATCTACTCCATATATTCAGTCATTTTCTGTAATCTTACATTTCTAAATTTCATACATATGTTTAACAACTGTAAAACTACTTATAAACTCTACCTGAATCCTTTGGTTCTTTAGTCTTCTGAGGCAGGCAAACAAGACAGCCCAGAATCTGCAGAACAAACACTCGGACCCAGCGAGATACAGGAGAAAAGTCAGCGGAGCCACACAGAAGATTGGTGATGACGATAGTCTCCAGTAGACTGGCCACCATCAGAGTCAGGCAGATAGAGAAGAACACATCTGGCAGAGAGAGACAGGAGAGAGATGTACTGAGTCTAAAGATGTACAATGCTTTTTAGTAACTACTAGCGCAACACTGACTTATGAGAGGTATGGTGTTTCCAGTGGTAGGCAGCAGGTCGTTCATGATGAGCAGGAAGACTGTGTAGCCCAGGATGAGGGTCATCTTGAAGGAGGATCGGTCCACAGTCTGGGGAGGCAACAGGAAGCTGAAGAGGTCCACTGTGATGAGGAAGCAGCTGGGGATCAGGAGGTTCACCACATACATGGTGGCCCGGCGCCTCACTCTGATCTGCAGAGGAAAGAAAAAAAACACTGTCACTCAAGACAAACTGTCTTCTTTTAAATTAAGCTTTGTTGCTCATTCCTCTGAAAGAATGCCACACAGTGTTTAAGCTAGCTATTTTTAAGCTATTTCAACATGACATGAAACTACTGATCGGCACGCAGAAACTCTCCATTAGTAAAATAACATAAACTTTTCTTGAGACAAAGTATACACTCGTAACGCAGTTATATATTTATTTCTTAATGATGATTAAACAATCTTCAGTCATAGTTAAAAATAGTAGAAACAGTGCAAAGTCTGTTAACACATTTGAGAGCTTTTTTAAAATGTATGCTGTGAAATATGTTATCTCGGTCCACATACAGTATCTTCACTGTAGCTGCACAATTTAGGATTTGAATGGGACTGATATTTTTAAGTATGTTGGATTTGTGTCAAACATTTTGGACAGAATAAAAAAGTAAATAAAGAAATTGCACAATATAGGTTTTCTTGCTTTCAACCCAAATATACACTACGTTAATCTGAGCCTGAAATGCAATTTACTGTCCATTTACTCCAATTTAAAGACATTACAATCAGCCTACGTGAAATTCAAGCGCATCAATGTAAAGATCATCATTAAGTCCTGTTATGGGCTTGTGGGAGGTGATATCCAGCAACTCCCACTCCCCCATGGTGGTCATCACCGCCTTGGAGTTCTGTGTGATGTTTTCTGCAGACTCCTCCAGGAAAATCTTTATGTCCGTCGCTGGGGAGAGAATAAAATATGAAATATATTAATTTTTATATATCCCGTGAAGTCAAGGCCGATAAAAGCACATATCCACCTTACAGAGATATAGGAATTCATAGTTTCTCATTCCTGTTCATCCCATCATCCTGACAAAAAGGAAAATAAATTTACATAGAGACAGCAGAACACTGTCTGAAACTCTCTGAGGTACATAGACTACAGGTCAATCAACTCACAGTGAATCTAACATATCACACATCACACAATATTCTTGTTACAGTTTTACTTTGAGTTACTTCACAACAAAAATACTTTAACTAAATACACGATTATTTAAACGGTTTCTTTTTCCTTTGGTCAGTGGCCATGGTCTAAGCACCAAAAATGCACTGTCCCAAAATAAATCATCATGCCTCATTGTTTACATAAGGGACAAAGATTACTTGCTGCCTCTTTACATTTACATTTCTTACGCTTTTGTCCAAAGCCGACATTTGGTGAAGTGCCTTACCCAAGTGGATGTAGGAATTGAAAGTCAAAGTGCAGTTTTGTAAGTCGAAGGGGAAGGTGTAGATATTGAGGTTACAGGAGCTGACAACTTTGACTGGCTGAGCATCGTGTGTCAAACCATTGTTATACAGGTACACATATGGGACAAAGGGAGCTGTGTTTTCATCCATACTGCAAGACAGGAACAAGCAGAGGAGTTACGAGTGAAATGTCTGCAAAATGAGAGCATGGCACCTTTATTTTATCCACTGCTTCAAACAAGAAATAGAATTTAGCCCTATTTCTAAATTGCAGCATGAAAGCACATTCATGTTAACCAACTCAGCTGCTATGTGATACTTTATACTGAAGATACCACAGAGACAAGAAAGACAAAGGACCTAGTGCTGAAGATCCCGGCTTTCTCTGCTGTTTGGGAGACATGCTGTTTGCATTTCAGAATTTAGATGTGTCACCTCTTGCGATTCTTTCTTATTGTCAACAAATCTCATGAAAAGACAAAAAATTAAAAAGCAACAAGAAATTGATCCTTCTAACAAGTATTGCCTGTTTGGCTAAAACCTGATATATCTTATTCCTCTGTGCCATAGAGCGCCACTGTTCAGAAACTTGCACTTGCACTGGATGACATGTTCCTTCATTACAACGAACATGGGCACTGTAATTTATTTTGAGTCAGTCTGACATACACCATCCTCCTGCCCAAAATACTCACTAGAGCACCAAATGTGTATAAATCTGCGGCTGAAAATAATCCTAAAATAATTCACTAATTACTCCTGTTTGAGTGATGTTTGGTAAAAACTACAGTGCCCAGCTGTTTTGGGAAATTATTTAGCATTTTGGAACATGTTTTACGTCTTCTGTAGGAACAAAATGGACTTTGGGCTAAGAGCAACAGACAGGGTAGAGAAGTTGGAAAGTATTGAGAGATGGACTAACACATTGTTGGTTTTGGTCTTTTCATGGGATTTGTTGACAATAAGAAAAATATAGTATAGTACCAGCCTTATCCATTAACAAAGATGTATTAGAGTGTGTTAGGATAAATCAATTGTATGTACAGTACATATAGTGCATGGTTTTAATGGAACTCACAATTCATTGATTACAATATCTGGCACCCAAAACATGTCTCTGGGAAGAGAAATCCTGTTGGTTCCGCACTGGATTGGGTCCCAACTGACAAACTCGTTCATCCACCACTAAAACAACAAAACTGGCGTCAGCGCACTGAGCGGGTATGTCATAAATAACAATTCACAAAAAATAATCACAAACGTCCTTACATCACTGACTGAGAAATTAAAATGGATGACTTCAATACTTACATAATGTAGCCAAATGTAAGTGATCAAGAGTTGAGCCTTTTCATCCTGGAAGACAAGAAGAGCTACTTTAAGGCACAAAAATGACGACAGTGTTACCTTAAGAAATTCTCAGTGGAGCACAGCAACATAAAGAAGTTGTTTAATTCAGGTTACATTTGGATAAAGACAGCGGCAGGGTGATAGAAGGTGTCGCTTTTTGGTGACTCTTTATTGTTAATCAGTATTAAATATATGATATTAAATTATACATCCATAAAGCTCCTTCTGGTATAGAAATGACTTAGTTAGTGTTTTGCCTAATGTAAAGAGTTTCATACCAAGATAAGTGCCACATACTCAATTAATGGTAAAATGCATATACACACTCAGTGTACCGTATAATGCTACTTATCCTTATCTACTGAGAGCTGAACATACCACTCCTAGTATCCCATACATGGTGAAGAATGTGCTGACGTTAGTGCAGGTTGTCATGTTCATGACAGGCCGTATGGCACTCAGGTTAAAGACTGGAGTCAGAGCATCCAGCAGGGCGGGTTGGTTTGGCTGAGAGCAGTTCACCTCAATGGCACTGCACACAGCTGACGAGAGGATTCGAAAATTAAAAGTCCCGTCGTAAACATGCTTTGGCTCATGTGACTTTCAACAAAACAGCAGACTTGCAACTAACAAAGTGGATTTAAAAATATAGGGATCGTCTCAGCTTTAGTTCCCAGTAAGCACTGGGATTTCAATTAACTTGCACAAAATGCACAACACACAGAAATCTAAATCTTAGTATTAGCCAGTATTTGGCTTACAATATTGAATATATATTATACATTGTATTATTGTACATGCAGTATACATTCTTCTGCACTGTTTTGGTTTGTTACTGATGCTACCTTGTTGAAAAAAACCTTTGATTTGAGTAAGACCTCATGCCTGATACTCAATATTGTGCGTACCAAAAAGCTTACCTGGTGTAAGAATGAGAAACACGACCAGAGTGGGCCTGACTGATGGAGGAAAACACTAGAATAAAACAACAATTGTTTCAATTTAACTAATTTATCAGTTACAGAGAGGATTTATATAACTGATACATAACTGATGCTGTATTTAGTCTTAGAAATAACGCCTCATAACATACAGAATATGCACCAGGCGAAGATACTTTACCTTCGGTGTAGTATCCTTGGATGTCATGATGTCAGGTTAAATATTAAAGCTTTATCTTTCTACAGTTGTCAAATGAAAGCAGTTTCTTCAGTATCACTTGTCTGGAGAGCACAGAACAATCATCACACTGCTTTATGGGAACATTTGCTTTTAGTTGTCAATTGTATAAGTAATCTAAATAGACTGCTGAGTGTAACCATAAATAACCATTGTCAGACAGCAAAGGCATACCCACCACTTACCTGGCAAACTAACTCTTGCAAGACTAAATTCAGCCTTAGTGGCCAAGATATACATAGTGCCACTGTAAACCAAGCGTGATGTGGACAAAGACCTTGCAAATTATGTGGGAAATGGAAAACTCTGCAAGGCAGCTACTTTCCCTGTAAGTGGTTTCATACAAAACACAGATAAACCACAGTTAATGTGTTGTGTGTGACTTGCAGATGGTGAAGACTGACCACAGCAGCATCAGTGTCACACCTGCTGGTCCTACGCAAATAAACAGTGGGAGCCCTGTGAGAAACGTGTGTCCTCTGGTGTCACCTCAAGCCTTTTTTTCATTTTATATTAATGATTCATTTTATATTCATTTTTATTAATCAAAATTAAACAGGTTGCACAACTCTGCTCCAATACACAATCCCCAAATCTCCGGCAAACCAAACCTTTCTTTGTGTCATATAAATGTTGTTTAACATGTACAGAAATAGTCAATGTAAGCCTCCCACATTGAAACTGTAACTATTAGGAAGGACACTGCTGACTTTGCTGAAACGTTTGGCCTTTTCTTTGAATCTTCTGTTAATGATTGTGGGACAGTGTGGGTGGCAATCTTTTCTGTTTTCTCTTGTCTGTTCCACCCTCCTGATATCGCTGCTTGTGCTTACTGTGCAGCTCCTGTCTTTATTTCAAACAAACTGCTCATACTTGCTGCTGTCATAAATGTAATGCATCACAGTCTGTGTGCCATAGACTCTTTACCACCTAGCTGACACCATGCATAAAAAAGAATAAACCTACTGTATGTACAACCCATCCCATTTTGTTACTTAAGTGACTCCTTTATATGTGTTTTAAGTATCAAAATTCATTGGCAGGCCTTCATCCTCTTATTTAGGGCCATATTTACACATTAAATCGTAAATAAATTAGACCTGTGTATAAAACAGAATATACCCACACTACACATCACAAATACATTTAGTTTATTGCTTGGATAAGCTTTATTTATCTATTACATTTCTGTTTGTAAGAAGGCTTGTTTAATGCTTTTGTGCAAACAAGTTGATATGTTAAAGAAAACTGACCACCAACAAGAATAATATGAAAGCTTACATGCACTTGATTATTGTACTAATATGATAGAGGAAGCAATACAATGAAACAGAATGACAGGAGGGAAAGTCTTATACAATTGTTGCTTAGCTAATATGAGCTTAGGCATAAAACATCATTAAACTTCAAGAATAAATACAAGACAATCTGCAACTTACTTTTACATACTTAAAATTAATAAAAGGCTGATATAAAAGCAACACAAGCTCATTCCCTTGCACAGATGCCTTGCCTACAGGCCTCACAATGTTCAGGCTCATGGGGACTTTTGACATCCAGTCTTACAAAAGGTTTGTTCCCTTTGCCCAGGTCTTCATGGTAGCATTTGATTCTTATCTTCTCCACCAGATTCTCCAGGAGGATGTTGATGTTCTCGGAGGCGATGCTGGGCATCTCCATCGGAGCTTCATCGCACATCTTGCAGTTCTGACGGAAGCGCCTCACCTTGACAACGCCCTGCCCGCCTGACAGGCGCATGTGGAAGACCACCATCACCCGGTTGGAAGGCCAGCCTCTTCCACACATGGGGCAGTCGAACCTTGATAATGACAGAAAACCCAAGTTGAAGAACATCTGAACTGGCCCTTTAACTGTAAACCTGCTGATAGGATGTTTGAGGAAAATGAAACTTAAAAGTTGAAAACTGGTTTCCTTAAGTTTCAGGTCTAGTTTTGTACTATGAATGGGATGGGAAACAACAAGTTTGTTTCACTACAGCAGTTGTTAAGCATATAAAAAACAAGTGCCTAATAAACTATTTATACACAAAAATGAAGAGAAAGGAAAGCTCATGTAATGAAAATGTGACTGCTTTGTGTATGTTTGGGAAGTTAGGGTGCCTTATGATTATCATTGACTGGTATTCTCTCAATATAACTCTGACTCTAAAATAACCCAGCTTTTGTCACACTGGACATGGCATTAACTTAAATCCATTCCCCCTGACGCTTACCCCAACCCGAAGCTTAACCAAAAAACAAGCCTTTACCCTAAAATTTAATAGTTAACCTTGTGGGGACCAGTTTTTGTCCCCAAATCAGACGTGAGTCACCACAATGTGACTGTGTGAACACATTTTTTGTCCACACAAGTTAAGTAGTACAAGCACATATACATACACACAAACCTTAATAAACCTAATGCACTGTACTATAATACAATACTGTATATACACACCAACTACTGTGATTAATAGTAGTACAGTACACTGACCATGCACATGTGTTCCTGATGTACTGCTCCCAGCCCAGGTCTGGGCAGTCAGGCACAAGACTGTCATCAAACTCCAGACGCCAGGAGTCTCCATGTTTAAGATTGTTTGCTTTCGTCTGGAAGATACTTGTCCACTCCGATCGTGCCATCCTGTCAGTGTCAGTGGTGCTGGTAGCTGAAGAAAAGAAGAGACTCTGACAGCTGATCTGTACAGTACACAAACAACTTGTGAGAATGACTCGTCACCCTGGGTTGAGAAGCTTTTAACATGAGCCTGCCAATAGAGAGTCTAAGGAAAATGAAACTTAAAAGTGGAAACCTGGTTTCCTTAAGTTTCGAGTTTTGTACTATGAATTAAAGAGTCGGTCTAGACCTGCTCTGTATGAAAAAGTGCCCTGAGATAACTTTGTTATGATATGGCACTATATAAATAAAACTGAATTGAACTGAATGGGTGAAAATGTAACTGCTTTGTACGTGTTTGGGTGTTTTGGGTGCCTTATGATTATAATTAACTGGAAGTCAACTGAAAGTTAACTTTTCATTTACTAATATATCACACACATAAGGAATGACGATTAGTGTGGATTAACTAAAATAAGATCGCTGCCTTTATGTTTCCTAAAAACTTGCACTACCTTCATTCTGTCATTTAGTGTCATATTTACACATTAAATCGTAAATAAATTAGACCAGTGTATTTGAAAACAGAAAATACCCACACTACACATCACAAATACATTTAGTTTATTGCTTGGATAAGCTTTATTTATCTATTACATTTCTGTTTGTAAGAAGGCTTGTTTAATGCTTTTGTGCAAACAAGTTGATATGTTAAAGAAAACTGACCACCAACAAGAATAATATGAAAGCTTACATGCACTTGATTATTGTACTAATATGATAGAGGAAGCAATACAATGAAACAGAATGACAGGAGGGAAAGTCTTATACAATTGATGCTTAGCTAATATGAGCTTAGGCATAAAACATCATTAAAACTCTTGACAAAATCAAATAAGAATAAATACAAGACAATCTGAGACAAATATGACATATTTTTATTTAATTAATAAAAGGCTGACTTAAAAGCAACACAAGCTCAATTCCTTGTACAGATGCCTTGAATACAGGCCTCACAATGAGCAGGCTCATGGGGACTTTTGACATCCAGGCTTTTAAAAGGCCTGTTCATCTGGCCCAGGTTTTCATGGTAGCATTTCACTCTTATCTTCTCTACCAGATTCTCCAGAAGGATGTCGATGTTCTCGGAGGTGATGCTGGGCGTCTCCATCGGAGCTTCATTGCACATCTTGCAGTTCTGACAGAAGCGCCTCACCTTGACAGTGCCCTGCCCGTCTGACAGGTGCATGTGGAAGACCACCATCACCCGGTTGGAAGGCCAGCCTCTTCCACACTTAGTGCATTTGAACCTTGAAAATGCATTAAGACCCAAGTTACACTTGAAACTCAAGTTTTAGCGATAGACACACCTCCTGGAAGCATTGATGGTCTGGAAGAAGAAATTATATAATTGGGTTTAAAAGTCAGTTGGCCAACCCAAATTATTGAATATCTGGCTAAATAATGTTGTTAGACTAAAGCCAATGCAAAGGGTAAATGGGAGGAGAGAGAGCCATTGACATCACCTCCTTCCTGCTTACTGTGGGCAGATGAAGCCTTATGAAACTCTGTGGTTTTCTTTCTATTTGTGCCAAAAAAACAAACAGATTCAAAGCTTTGGGGCTTCAAATGCAGCACAGTGACATCTGGTGGTTTGCAAAACTTATAGCAGCCCTTCTAGACAGGGGCCAAAGCACAACAACACCTATCTGATTTGTTTTGTTTCAGTCTCATATGTGTGCAATAAAAGTCCAAGAAGCCTGCCTTTTATTATTAAATCTGTAATACACGTTACTGTGCAATAAGTTACAGTAAAATAATTAATAAATGCATTTTCTATAAAGCCTATATATAAAATATTTCTGCTGGCAGGAAATAGTAATTAGTGTACTTTAGACCCATATGTGTCACAGTTTGCCTCTTTTAGTCCCTCCCTTCAGCCACACACTCTCAAACCACTGCCTACATCCTCTTCCTACCCACTTTGTTCACATGGAGGGTCACATTAAATGCCATCCCAAACCATGTAGCAGGGAGTGGAAGTGGGGAGGGTCCGGTTTGAGAAAGGCCCTCTGTCCCTGTCTTCAGCCCCTGCTCATTTCTACCAGGCCATGTTCCATCCTCCAGCTCCCCAGACCTGTCATTCTTGAGCCATCCACCATATGCCATCAAACTTTCCTCTGTCATTCCACATCCTGCCACCCCCATCTGCCTTGCAATCACCTCATTCCCCTCACCTGAGCTTCCCTGCCCATCTCCCCACCTGAACCTCATTCCTTCATCAGCCACTCCCTACATATACCGGGTGTGCTTGTATGTGTCCACACCCTTTGTTCCAGCATCAGTTTATCCTAGTTGCCATGTGCCTTGTAGCTATGTTGTGTTTTTGCTTACAAGCTTCTGTAACATGAACCTGGACCTCAGTCTGCCTGCCTGTTGCCTGTCTACTGGTTACGTGTCTGCCTGTAAGCTCAATTCAATAAATCACCAACATCATCCTGCTGCCTCATCTGTCTGCATTTGGGTCCTGTCCCTGTTGCCCTGGATTTCCTGAGTTGTGACAATATGAGTTGCAATGTGATGTGATTGAAGAATGACATACATTAAATTGCCTATTACTTTTATTACACAATTACTTGGTATCAGGTGGAAATGTTACCATATTCATTATGTCTTTCTAGTGCACATTGCCCCATATTTCTCAATTATTCACCTCTCTTCTTATCCCAGTAATGTGCCCATCAAAACTGATCATTTATATTAACCTAACATATAGAATACTGTATGTACACACCAACACACTGACTTTGCACATGTGTTCCTGATGTACTGCTCCCAGCCCAGCTTTGGGTGGTTAGGCACAAGACTTTCATCAAACCCCAGTTACCAGAAGTCTCCTTGTTTAAGTTTCTTTGCTTTAATCTGGAAGATATGCATCTACTCCGATCGTGCCATCCTGTCAGTGTCAGTGGTGCCAGTGGCTGAAGAAGAAAAAAACAATGACAGCTGATCTGTACAGTACACAAATGACTCATCACTTTGAGCATGACCCTTCCAATAAAGAGAAAAAAAAAAATGAAACTTAAAAGTGCAAACCTATGAATGGAATGGCGAATGACATGTTTGTCTTGCAAGGGCAGATGTTAAGCATATAAAAAACATTAGTCACTAGACTGTCTACCTGGTTTCATTTCTCTTCAGAAATGAAGAGAAGGGAAAGCCCATGTAATGAAAATGTAACTGCTTTGTGTCTGTTTGGGTAGTTAGGTTTCCTTATGATTATCATTGACTGGCATTATCATTCATTTACTAATATATCACACACATACGAAGTGTGGATTAACTGAAATAAGATCACTGCTTGTATGTGTTTCGTAAAAACTTCACTAGCACTAACTAATGAAGGACTGCAAGACAAACGAAACTGAAACTTTTTCCAGTTATATTCATGCAACACTACCACCTGCTGCTGGTATGCTGCATCACACTCGTCTCTGTCTTCCAGGAAATGAAAACATATGCTATTTACTATATTTTTATTCAAATAGATGGCACTTTCAGAAAATAACTTTGAATTTTACTTCACTGTAATTGATCTACTGTCATCATAATTTCCATATAGAGAATTAGATATACAGTAGCTCCTCAAAATTATCTGCCACTTTCTCCTGTGCATGGTTCATCTCCAAGTCAAGTCAAATCCAACTTTAACTTCTGTTCTGTCTGAAAAATGCATCATTTGAAACAAGAGATTAAAAAGTATTTATCAGGCTTTATTGTGCAATGAATCATTCTTATATGATGCCAATATCATGGCTGCTCTCGCCGTTTACACATTAGTCAGTCACATTCAGCTATCAGTAAAGGAATTACAAGAGTAAATGGTGCTTAACTTAAAATAATGAACTCATAAACCTTTCATCTCTTTTGGTGATGTAGAAGCTTGTTGCCAGCAGCTCATTGTAACAAACCAATAAAAAAAACCCATTAAGGTTTAATGGCTCATTTAACCTCATTTGCAGGTTTAATGTTAGAAGAGACAGTAATTAAATTACTGTTATTTGCAATTCGTTCCTCATCAAGGACCTGTAGATAATGATGATCAATTCAAAATTAGTAACTTTGATTATTCTAATACATCTTCATGTACATTTAAAACAATCGTTGGATTTGTGTTGTTTGACTAGCTGGTGTAGTTTGGCACTGCATTTAGCTACTGTAGATGTTGGATGGTGCAGCTAAGGGAAAACCTTGTTATTATGCAGAGAGGTCAAGCTGCCCTATATGTGATACATGATAACATACTTGTGGATTGAATTAAATTGGTACAGTGTAGTGTGGAAAATGCCTTACCTTTTCCCTTTTAGTTATGTGTAATTTAAATCCAACCTTCCTATCTTGGACAAAGCAAGCAAAGATGGGAGATCTGCATGGTGAGAATGCCAGGACAGTGCTATCCCTGCTGCTATCAAAGCTAGAGACTGATCTTTAAAGCCAGAAAGTAGTCTTAAATTGTTCCTAAAATCATAGTGCTCCTTTTCTCAGGCAAGTAAAGCCAAATGAGATATGTTCTTCTGATTTGGCTGCAGTTGAAGAGGCCATGATATCAGAGGAGATCAAAAATCGTTATGAAATTGCAATGAATTGGATCCTTTGTGTTACTTCTTTGGATACCATCCCTGTACTGACACCAATCCATGTGGGAGTAAAGGAGAAGGGGTGAAATGAAAGAAATGGTCAAGGTTATAGGGACATTTTAGAAGACAATAACATCAAAGGATTCCTTGTCAGAGAAAGAAAAGTGTGAATAAAGATAAGTAGGCATTTAGATTCCTCTCAAACATCAGTGATAAGGACAGAAATACATGTTGAGTAGGAGGAGACAGAAGGGATTTGGTTGAGGTAGAAGCAGTTGAGGCAGAAGGTTTAGGCAACATCTCTGTGGGTTGAAGAGTTGATATCTGAGAAACAAGAAACTGAGGTGGCTTTGAGCAAGGCCCTTAAGCCCCAACTGCTCCAGTGGAGCCACTCAGTGGCCAACAGATCAGACGGTGCTTGTACAAGACAGCTTCCAGGTGTGACTGTATGTATCTGTGTGTATTATGATCATTTATATCTATTTTTTTTCTGTATGACAAAAGAATCGTCAGGTTCTACTTACTGGCTTTTTCTGGAGCTGTCAATCGCATCTCTTGGTCTTCATTAGCCGGTGGAGTTTGCTCAGTTGTCAAAGAGATGGCTCAGTTTACTCATTTACTTTGTATATTGACTGAACATAATAGGGAAAGAGCAATGAGAAAACTTAACTTCTAGCATATTTAAAAACAACACAGTTTAGTAAAAACACCACTGAAACAAAGGGTTAAAAAACTGAAGGATGAAATGTTAAATAAAAGTGAAAAGTGATTAAACACAATGAAACACGAGCATGAAAGTTAATTCTTGAACGGTAAACTAGTCTGACCCAAAATTCTAGCTTTCTCTGAAACTTTCAACAGAATCTTATAGTCTTTTTCAGCAGAAGGAGGAATAACACATAACTAAAAGGCGATTTAATAATAATAAAAAAAAGGCTTTACAGGACAAGATATAGCTAAACTTAAAAATAATACTCCACGAATAGTAACGGTCCGGTACAAACGTCTTTTCCGTACTTTTATTTTGAAACAGGAAACCAGGAAAAGACGTCGCTATGGTAACGGATATAACCGCAAAGATTAGCTTGTTAGCAACCGCCTGCTCTCTTCATGCCCTCTCTCTTGTTGGAGCTAGCGTTATATTATTGACATGCGATGGAGGGGTCAGACACATACCTCATACGGCCTAATCATCAGCACAAGTGAGTTGGTCAAAGTGGTTAAATATTAGCTTTTAGCCAGCGAGTTCATTGCTGGCGATATGTTTTTATAGCTAGCCTAAGTTAGCCACTATTTATGTGTCTTCCAGTGTTACTAAACTTTTTAAGGGTATTTTAAGGGTAACCGATGAGATTGTCGTTAGTCTGCGTTTTGAATGGACGTCTGCCAGTTAACCTAACGTTAGCTGTAAGGACAACGTGAGGAAAAGTGTGAAAAATGTCTCCAGTCGCCTGCCCAATGATGGTAAATTACATGTCGTAGTGCACTTGTGTGCCTCACTGTTCACCAAGGTTAAGCTAAGTTCAGATGTATTGTCATCTGCAGGAACCTCAGGAATATATACCTTATAAGATTAAAGATATAAAATATAGGCTATAGTATGCAAAGAACATTGCTCACGTATAGTGTAGACCATTAATAAAAAAGTATACAACCCCCATTTATTAAGCGACTTCTATAACTCTGTGACCAATACTGAGAGAGGCTGGTGAGTTGACCTGTGGAAGCTGACTGAAGTTAATTTCCTGCTTTGTTGCTCACTGTTAAATCTTCCAGGTTTAAGCCAGCCACTGTGAAGGAGTGTGTTCGGGAAGTTGTGAGGGAGCGGCTGTCTGGGATGCGGTACGACCCAGAAGAAGTCCCGGAGCTGTGCCGTTCACTGGCAGACTGCATTAAGGACAAAGTGAAGAGTGAGTGATGCTTTCTCCCTCTTGTCAAGGCAACAGACTAAAGATCTTCTGCCACTTATAAAACAAACTGCTGCTTTTTATTATTGTGGCTGGCAGTACAGAGCCAAGGTGAATCCCTTGGAGAAGGAAACATGTACAATATGAACTGAATAAGAAATGTAGTCAGAAGAATGAAGTTGAATGAAATGGTATAAAAGTACATATAGTCAACAGTAAAATATCGTCCTTCTAGTAAAATGTTTTACTTGCTACACACAGTGAATGTGGCATATTAGTACCAACCCCTGTATTGTGCCTGCACAATGTTTTCACAGTTACTGATGTACACTATAACAGGTAGTTTCTCTTCCTCCACAGATGCAGGATTTGACAGATATAAGCTTGTCGTGCAGGTGGTCATTGGGGAACAACGAGGACAAGGAGTCAAGTGAGTGATCATTTGGTACGGTAAACAAAAAAAGAGCTGATACAATTTGTAAAACTACTATATTTTAGTGGGATACTCTATTGTCTGAGGAAAACAGGTTCAATTCAATTCAGTTTTATTTATATAGCGCCATATCATAACAAAGCTATCTCAGGGCACTTGGTGTCTGCATTGTTGAAGGGAACAGACTAGAGACTGAGAGACAGCCAGAGATTATATAACTTTGACCCTTCTTACCATCAACCTTTCATTAATAAGTCCTCAGTGATTGACACAAAGTTGAAGCAAATTAGAGGGTGTGTGAATGTATAGTGCAGTTTATGGATGCTCAAGCTGCAATACAAGGCAAACGACCAGCAATGCAATAACAGTGTTATATTTCACAGGCAAACAGTATGAGCGATATGTTTCTTCCCTCACCGCTGTCCTGCAGTTGCATTTTGCTTGAGTATTTTTTACAGCAGTAATCTCTACAACTGAGTGACACAATTCCAGGAGAGATTTCCATTAAATGACTGACAGTGAGCTGACAAGATTATTTAACTAAAATTTCCTGGTTTGTAGTCTTCTTTCTTACTGCGTGATTAGGGTTTCAAAATAGCATTATTCAAGCAATATTTCAGTAGTGTTAGCTAATAGCTGATATTGACTCAGCTCTGTTTTTCACATTTACATGATCAATGTTAGTAAATACCTTGTTAAATCAAAATCGTGCTGATATAATATGTTATGGTTATGAAGGTAGTTTGAGGTAAACTTAGAAAATTAATCCAACAATGTTTAACTTTTTATCAACACTGTGTCAGATAGGTATTGACGCAACAAAGTTTTGTGGATGTAGTTTGTGGTAGTGTTATATTGAAACATGTTTCTAATATTCTGCCCACCAAATGTATGTAAATGGGTTGGACAAAATATCTCAAAAATACCAGAGTTGAAACTTCCCCCGACTCACCAAAAATTGTACATGATAAATATCATACAACTAGTGTTGATTAAAGGGCTCTTCCTTTGGATTACATTACATTGTAGAAGGTTTTTCAGAAAGTAGTTCAGACCTTCAAGCATGAATCCATGACCTTTGTGACAGTCTCTGCTCTGTCTTCTCTTGTGTTTTACCAGGATGTCTTCAAGGTGTTTATGGGATTCTGACACAGACAACTATGCAGAAGATGTTTTTATGAACGTAGGTGCCTTTGTTCTGTTCACTCGCATGTGAGGGGGGAGAAACAGACTTCTCAAAGACAGTTTTATATAATTAACTGTGTTTTACCCTTTGTAGGACAGCTTGTTCTGTGTGGTGGCAGTTTTTGGAAGCTATTACTACTGAAGACAAGAGGATGGATGATAGAGAATTGTTTCAGATGAAAAGATGGAGGTGAACATCCAAACGAGACTGCACACCGTCTGCATTTCTGGTCCACAGTGCGTTGATCTGAAGTAACTGTATATGGATTTGCTGCATCTTGAGATCAACACAGATGACATCCAGTGTAGAAGTGATGGATATCAATGCTGATACTGTAGTAATTTTAAAATGAGATGTTTTCTAGAGAAGGCAGCTGACTTTCACATCCATCAGTGAACATGTCAACTTTTCTTTGATTTTACAAGATAAAGCCTTAAAATAGCAAAGTGACCAGTTGTTTACTTTGAAGGGTTAACTTTGAAGAGAAATATATGTCTGTATTTAGCAGACCTGCTAGATTAGTAAATTGTTTGTGATCACAGGCATTACAAGCATCGTGGAGGAATGCAGCAGTCGTTGTATCAGGTACTTACAATATGTACAATGCCTATTTGCACTACACTTTGGGTGCTTGACTTAGCACAGCAGCAACAGTAGAGGTCAGTATTTGTCTCCGGTTGTCAACATCACGACATGATAATTACTGTAGGCCAGCTGCTGTAATTATACAATAATTGAACAGGAAATACGTTACTATAATTTGGACCACTGTCTGTCAAGTGCATCACCACCTTTATGAGCATAAACTTAATTCTGCTCACCTATTTGCACACTGCTGCCTCTCCGTTTTGCTATGACTGAAGTCCTTGTACTGTAAATATTAAATCAACCCTTAGTTTGAGTTTGAAACCATGACTTTGTTATCTCTTAATGTGGGCATCCTATTCAGCAGTAAACAAATATCCACCACAGAAGTGTTTGAAGACTATAACAACATTTAAAAGTCTGTATTTTATATAATATCTAATAAAAAAAAAGTTTCCTACTGTTATCATAAACGTTGGTTCTTATATACACTGTATATAGTACTGTAACATTATAAAATCAATACATTATTATCACATTGAGCATTTGTAGCTCTACCATAAACAAATAAAACCATCAGTGAAAAGATTTTGAACTTTTACGCTGCATTATACAGTTCATTGTTGGATTTTTCAGGAAATGAACAGGACTGAACTTTGGATAAAACAGGAAGAGGCACAGTTCTCCCAATGCAAAAAGGGCAACTAATTACCTTATTTATATGGCAGAATGAAAAGAGGTTGGTAATCATTGGCACTAACAATACACATAAAGAAAACATGGTTCCTCTTGTTTATTTAAACTAAAATATCTCCACTAATTTGACAATGTTAAAAACGCACCTACTGCCTACTTACACATTTCTAGCCACACAGAATTTCTTGGTTTGAGTTAAATTTGTGATTTGGGGTTATTTGGGGATTTTTGCCTGGTCACCTGGCAAGAATCCACATTAGATACCACCTGAAGTGACCCAGAATGGGGTCACTTCAGATGGGTTAGCATAGTTAAAAGTTAATTTCACTTTTGCTTTTGTGTGTTTTGGTGGTGATGTTGAGAATCCTTGTTCCATCAAGGAGATTTAAAGAGCTGTTCTGTGGCATGTATGCCTCATTAAAAAGTCTCTCAGTCGATTGCATTCTGTCGTGGGTTTGCCTGCTTCTGCTCATTGAGTGCACACTTTCCCTTTAACTGCTGTATTTGCAACTATTGCAAGTTATCTGCTTAACAAAGATAAATGAGTCCAACAGAGAAACGTTTGCCAACTCTTCTTCCCCTAATTTGTTGGTGACATTGAGACGTATGTCTTCAATATAGACAGGAGGTCACTTACAGATATTCCTGTGTTTTTGTAATTACTCTTGGGTCTTTTCCATTAATTTCAGCAAACTGGCCCCCAGCTGGAAAACTAGATGCTTTTCAGACTATATATAAGGACTAATGAGACAGAAGTGAGCAGTTGAAGTGATCAAACTTAGCTGAGTCAATTAGTCAAATGACTCATACTGTGATTACATATACATGCCAGAGTAGGTTTTGCCCTGCTATTTCTGGTTGCAAAGCACAGCTGAGTTGTGAATGAACCTCCAGTAATTCCTACTCAAATATTATAATTATTTCACAGCAATTTGTAGTAATAATCAGTGATAGTGTCATACATATTGCTAAATATTATCATTTGCTGCAAAGCCACATCCCAAGTGTTTCCCCAAATTAATCATAAAACACCCTTCTGATTATTCTCAATAAATATGAAGCACAATGGTTTAAAATTTCATCTAATTTCAATTTTTGCTGGTTTGAAGAACTGTTCTGAATCAAAAAATGATTGCGCAGGCTTTTGTGCCATTCCCATTTCCTCCTAGTTTAAGGTCTCAAACTAAAACATATTTTTTCATGCTCATTCTCTTCAGTGTCTTTAATTTCATCTATATCTTTTTAAGTTTGATTAATTTTGAAGCCTGACCATTTTAACAAATAGTTCCTCTTGAGGGGCTTGAGGTGCCAACTCTTCCAAATAAGATGAAATACAGCATATTTTCCAATCTCACCTTCCCCAGAGCTGTTTTTCATATTGTGCAAACTATTCTATGTGTGACATGGCTGTAAATATAGCGTATGTTTACATCTTGTTTACACGCTCATTGAAGCTTCTGCTGTTTTGACACATCTCATTCACGTTAATCATCTTCCGGCTGATGAAACAAAACAGACTTCTCATGGCACTAAGCAGACATCAAATAAATGACCTGAACTACTTGGAGAGTTCTTTCGATTTTTTGTATGCTTGTCAGCAACAAGTATGACAAGGTTTGACCATGAGATACCCTCTTTGACCCCTGTTTGACTGAACAGTGGTGATAGGAATCACAGGAGAGCAAATATACTGCTTCACTGTGTCTGTTGTTGACAGTACCCATAATGTATTGCAAGTGTGAGAGCTCACTAAGCATTTCATAAATGTCAGTTGAAATGGTAATTGAAGTGAATCACTCCCACTGATTTGTTAAATCAAACTTGCATTTGACTGCTGGACTGCTTTTTGCTCAGAGACAAGACAGAGCATTGGTTATAATTGCACTGTATACTTTCAAATGCTCGTTATTTTTATTTTTTTATGTAAAAAAAAAAATCCAGGAATTTATTGCACATTGAACACACAAATAAATAAGAATGAAAATAGCATTTGCAGAAAAAAACAAACACTACTTTTTAAACTACATTGAGTGACTCCGGCTAATCTACAGCAGGTGTTTGCATTTTCTCCCCATTTCTTTCTTCACTTTTTAATATTGTGTTTACTGTAAACTGTAGTGACCAGTGTACTCTTGCAGTTGGATGATCACACCATATATAATATAGATAAACCTCAGAGAAGTAACAATACATGAAACAAAGCCTAAAGGCACGATAAAGCAGGATTTCTCACCCCGATCAAATTCTGGTTGTAAAGATATTTAGATTGTAGTTAGTTAACATTACAAAACCCCTTAGAAGTGTACTGTAACCTCGCATTGCTTCTCTTCTCTTTCAGCAGTCTATAATAAACCTATTCCTGAATTCGTTCTGTTTTTTTGCAGTCTGTTGCACAGCAGCTCTTTACAATTTAAGCAGCAGTTTTGATGTTGTTTTTCCAAGTGAATGCATGATGACAGATGCTGACTGTTGGGTGTTTGCCACTCAGGAAGCAGTGATCGTGGTGACTTCTGCATACCCTCTATTATACGCTGCTCTCTCCTCCCTACTGTCTGTTGTTTTGGAAGCAATGTGATGGTGTCTGATATATAGAGTAATATTGTGACTGACACAATAGATTTGATGCTACACTCAAAGTGGATTTTATTTTATTGGCTGAATTCAAAGTTATTGCTTTTACAAAAACTCACTAAACACATCATAAAGGGCATTGTTGACACCCCTGAATGAACAGTTAGGGGAATTTGCAGAATTTAAACTAAAATCTCTCCACTTTTAAACTACATTTATCACTTGAATGAGAAGATCTGGTGTTACTGAAAAACAATTAAAAAAATCTAATAAGGCGATATTCTATATTTTTCTCATTGTCAACAAAAGCTAAAAACCAACAATGAATTTGTTATATCATATGAATTTAAGTATTTTCTGTTTAACCAAAGCCTGATATAGCTTATTCCTGTGCCATAGACCTCCATATCCAACAGCTGTTAAACATGCATTAAAACGTTACACACTTGAATTGGTTCACATGTTTCCTCATTACAATGAACATGGGCACTGTAGTCTATTTTGATTTAATCCCAAATATATGTCCTGCTGCAGTACTCAGTAGCTCACAAAATCCTCTCCAACAAATACACTATTTACTCATGTTTGAGTAACGTTTGTTTAAAACAACAGTGCCAAACTGTTTTAGGAAATTATTTAGCTTTTGTCTCTTCATGGGATTGGTTGACAATAAAAAACTATAGAAAATCGCCTGCCTTACCCTTTTAAGAATGGAACAGTGCCTTATTATTTACTGTTTGAAATATTTATGTCATCAACAAATTGGCACACATCACAACATGGGTTGATTAGCTTCTTCTGGTCATGAGTTCCTTCTTTAAAGCAATAGCACCAAATTCACCTGTGCCTTTGAACCAGTCTGAACAGGCTGGCAGTTCATCTGAAAATCACAGACATCCTTACCCTAAAATTGCACTGTGCTGCTTGCTCATTATGGACGTGCCATGTGCTTTCTTCCCACTTATCCGCAGTCAAGCTCTCTGTGAGTTTCCAAAGTACTTTACAGGCAAAGATGAGAAAAATGCCATAGATCACACGAAATTCACTCTATTTAACAAATAAAATATACTTGTAAAACATTATGAACTTAATAGTTTACCTGAACTATCATATATTAAACAACACAAACATAAAAACTGATCAATATGGGACCTTTAGGCTCACAAAAACACATGTTTAGCCATAGATAGACAGACTCATGTTAACTTTCTGACTTGATTTGTTTTCTGATATTTGTAAAGTACACGGACAGGTCAGCTTTCCTCACCATTTATGTTTCTATCTGCAGTCCACAGTTGTCCATTGCCTATTCCCATGAGCCTGTGTAGTGATAAAGCAAGTGTATTGATTTTTCTGATCAAACTCTCGTCTCCTGACCCTTAATTGCTTTTCCGGCTTAAAGTCTACAAATATACCTAAATACCTGCCCTTTAGAACGTAATCCAGAACCGCTCTGGTTGGAGATGCTTAAGGCCAAAAGCTACTCTGTACAATCCCAATGTGAAGCAGAGTGACGTTGAGGGGAATATTCCCTTCAGCCCACCATGACTAAATTCATTTAATTTGATGAGGTGCTTAAAAAATGAAAAGTCATGGTGACTTTCATAGCCTTATTTAATCTATGTTTTCACTTTTACCACTTTAAAACCATCCACCACTGTACCAGGGAGTTACATTACTCTCACAGGACCCTCTTGGTTGCCTTCACAGCTACTTTTTCTGATTGGGTAAGGTTATTGTGTGTTATCAGCCATTTTTATTTCAAAGAGTTAATTTAAGATTTATAGGCAGGTGTTTTCGTAATTCATGAACATGGATCTTTGGGTCGGCTTCACAGTTTTCATGTTATAGGGCTCTTTTTTTCACAGCTGCCACTCCATTTGAGGATGTGCATATTACAAAGGTTATTCATCAAAGGAGACAGCAGCAGAAGAAAAATGTCACTCGCTTCATTGTCTGCTTTGGTCTCATTTAGAGTATTAAAAATGTAAACCAGAAATGAAGTATTTCTGGAAGTGGCAAACGTGCTGACGTGCTCAGGTGAACGTATTGTCTCATTTCCGGTTACCGGTGTTTCTGTGTTAGTGGTTGCAAAGTTCGCTGCTCCAGCTAAACCCAGTTAATTTTGATATTTTCTTTACTATAGCGGTTAATTACCCGCTATACATTTAAGGATACACTAGCTCTGTTTAAGCACTCATATCTGTCTCCTGTTAGCGACTTTCCGCTAATCCCACAGTCGTTTACACGCTAGTTAGTTGCTACTTTAGCTCAGTTAGCGATGGCGTCTCTCTCTCCTTCTCCCTCTCCTGCTCTCTCCTGCTCGGTGTGTCAGATGTTTAGTTACTCCTCTGCCTCCTTTAGCGATAATGGTACGTGTAACAAATGTAGTTTATTCACCGCCTTGGAGGCGAGGCTCAGTGAGTTAGAGTCGCGGCTCCGCACCACGGAGAGTCAGCCAGCCCCCAGCCGGTGCGAGCCGACCAGAGGCAGCTTCTGCCGGCCGTCTCCCGGCAACTCCCGAGCAGCCGGGAAGCCCGGGAGGCTGGGTGACTGTCCGAAAGAAGCATAGCCCTAAACCAAAGCCCACGGTTCAACACCGACCCGTTCACGTTTCTAACAGGTTCTCTCCACTCAGCGACACACCCGCTGAGAAACCAACTCTGATTATTGGCAGCTCCATTTTGCGAAACGTGAAGTTAGCGACACCAGCGGCCACAGTCAAATGCATCCCAGGGGCCAGAGCGGGCGACGTTCAATCCTATTTAAAACTGCTGGCTAAGGATAAGCGTAAATATGCTAAGATTGTTATTCACGTCGGCGGTAATGACAGCCGATTGCGCCAATCGGAGGTCACGAAAATTAATGTGGAGTCGGTGTGTACATATGCAAAGACAATGTCGGACTCCGTAGTTTTCTCTGGACCCCTGCCTAATCTTACTAGCGATGACATGTATAGCCGCATGTCATCATTCAACCGCTGGGTGTCGAGGTGGTGTCCAGGTAATGATGTGGGCTTTGTAGATAATTGGCGGACTTTCTGGAGAAGACCTGGTCTGATTAGGAGAGATGGCATTCATCCCACTTTGGATGGAGCCGCTCTCATATCTAGAAATCTGGCCGAATTTATTAGTGGCCCAAAGCCATGACAACTCAGAGTTCAGACCATAGACTTAATACAGTCTGTGGTCCAGACCAGGAGGCAGAGTTGCAGTCCTACACGCTTCTCTGCGCTTCCATTAGAGCAGTTACCCACCCTAAACTCCACAGAGAGGTTGTCTGCCCCCCCACCACTTGAATTATTTAAATCAAAAGTAAACAGAAGAAGAGTTACACATAAAAACCTAATAAAAAGTAAAACCTCCACTGCAACAGTACAACAAAATAGGAGAATTAAATGTGGACTCTTAAACATCAGATCTCTCTCATCTAAAGCTGTTCTAGTAAACGATCTAATATCAGATCATAATATTGATTTATTTTGTCTTACTGAAACCTGGCTGTGTCAAGGTGAATATGTTAGCCTAAATGAATCCACTCCCCCCAGTCACATTAATACTCACATTCCTCGAGGCTCAGGCCGAGGAGGTGGAGTTGCAGCCATCTTCGACTCAAGCCTATTAATCAAACCTAAACCTAAACTAAATTATAACTCGTTCGAAAGCCTTGTTCTTAGCCTTTCACACCCAACCTGGAAAACAGTACAGCCAATTCTATTTGTTATAGTGTACCGAGCTCCTGGACCGTATTCTGAATTTTTATCTGAATTCTCAGAGTTCTTATCAGGTTTAGTCCTTAAAACAGATAAAATAATTATTGTAGGTGATTTTAATATTCATGTGGATGTAGAAAATGATAGCCTTAGTGCTGCGTTTATCTCATTACTAGATTCGATTGGCTTCTGTCAGAGTGTACATAAACCCACTCACTGTTTTAACCACACCCTCGACCTTGTTCTTGTTTATGGGATTGAAATTGAACATCTAATAGTCTTTCCACGGAATTCTTTTTTATCAGACCATTTTCTATTAACTTTTGAATTCCTATTACTGGACTACACACCATTAGGCAAACATTCCTACACTAGATGTCTATCTGATAGTGCTGTAGCTAAATTTAAGGAAGTGATTCCATCGGCATTAAATTCAGTTCCATGTCTCAATGTAACAGATGGCTCCTATGCTAACTTTAGTCCCTCCCAAATTGATCATCTTGTTGATAGTGCTGCAGGCTCACTACGAATAACACTCGACTCTATCGCCCCTCTAAAAAAGAAGATAATAAAACAGAGGAGGTTAGCTCCATGGTATAACCCGCAAACCCGCAAATTAAAACAAACATCGCGAAAACTTGAAAGGAATGGCGTTCCACCAATCTGGAAGAATCACGTTTAGCCTGGCAAGATAGTCTTAAAATTTATAGGAAGGCCCTCCGTAATGCCAGAGCAGCTTACTACTCATCATTAATAGAGGAAAATAAGAACAACCCCAGGTTTCTGTTCAGCACTGTAGCCAGGCTGACAGAGAGTCACAGCTCTGTTGAGCCATGTATTCCTATAGACCTCAGTAGTAATGACTTCATGAGCTTCTTTAAAGATAAAATTCTAACTATTAGAGAAAAATTCAGCACCTCCTGCCCTCAGTTGGTACTGACTTATCTTCAAACACAGGAACCTTAGAAACAACTGTAAAACCTGTACATTTAGACTGCTTTTCTCCCATCAACCGTAATCAACTAACTTCCATGATTTCCTCATCTAAGCCATCAACGTGTCTCTTAGACCCCGTCCCAACTAGGCTGCTTAAAGAAATTTTACCCTTAGTTAGCACTTATGTACTAGATATGATCAATCTGTCCTTATTTAAAGGCTATGTGCCACAGTCCTTTAAAGTAGCTGTAATTAAGCCTCTTCTTAAAAAGCCCACTCTTGATCCAGGGATTTTGTCAAATTATAGACCTATATCTAACCCTCCTTTTCTCTCTAAGGTCCTTGAGAAAGCAGTCGCCAATCAGTTGTGTGACTTTCTACACAACAACAAGCTGTTTGAGGATTTTCAGTCAGGATTTAGAGTGCATCATAGCACAGAGACAGCACTGGTGAAAGTTACAAATGACCTTCTAATTGCATCAGACAAAGGACTTGTCTCTGTACTTGTCTTACTAGATCTTAGTGCTGCATTCGATACCATTGACCATCACATTCTATTACAGAGACTAGAACATTTTATTGGCATTAAAGGTACTGCACTAAGCTGGTTTAAATCCTATTTATCAGATCGTTATCAGTTTGTACACGTTAATGATGAATCCTCTATGCACGCCAAAGTTAGTCACGGAGTTCCACAAGGTTCTGTGCTTGGACCAATTCTATTTACCTTGTATATGCTTCCTTTAGGCAATATTATTAGGAAGCACTCCATAAATTTTCATTGTTATGCAGATGATACCCAATTATATTTATCGATCAAGCCAGATGAAACCAATCAATTAGCTAAACTTCAAGCATGCCTTAAGGACATAAAAACCTGGATGACCTGCAATTTTCTGATGTTAAACTCAGACAAAACCGAAGTTATTGTACTTGGCCCCGAACACCTTCGAAACACATTATCTAAAGATATAGTTTCTCTAGATGGCATTGCCCTGGCCTCCAGCGAAACCGTAAGGAATCTTGGAGTTATCTTTGATCAGGATATGTCCTTTAACTCCCAAATAAAACAAACTTCAAGAACTGCCTTTTTTCATTTACGTAACATTGCAAAAATCAGGCACATCCTATCTCAAAAAGATGCAGAAAAACTAGTCCATGCATTTGTTACGTCTAGGCTGGACTATTGCAACTCTCTATTATCAGGCTGCCCCAATAAATCCCTTAAGACTCTCCAGCTGATTCAGAATGCTGCGGCACGTTTACTGACAAGAACCAGAAAAAGAGAACATATTTCTCCAATATTAGCTTCTCTACACTGGCTCCCTGTAAAATCCAGAATAGAATTTAAAATCCTTCTCCTCACCTTCAAAGCCCTAAATGGTCAGGCACCATCATATCTTAAAGAGCTCATAGTACCCTATTACCCCACTAGAGCACTGCGCTCCCAGAATGCAGGGTTCCTTGTGGTTCCTAGAGTCTCTAAAAGTAGAATGGGAGCCAGAGCCTTCAGCTATCAAGCTCCTCTCCTGTGGAACCAGATCCCAGTTTGTGTACGGGAGGCGGACAACCTCCTCACATTTAAGAGTAGGCTTAAGACTTTCCTCTTTGATAAAGCTTATAGTAGGGCTGACTCAGGTGACCCCTGAGCCCCCCCTTAGTTATGCTGCTATAGGCCTAGACTGCCGGGGGACTTCCTATGATGCACTGAGCTCCTTTCTCCTCCTCTTCCTCTCCATCTGTACGCCCTCATATCCCATCAATGCTTGTTATTAATTCAACTTCTTCCCGTAGTTGTGTGCTTTCTCTCCTCTCTCTCTCTCCCCCTTCTGTTGCTTTCTGCAGGTATTTCTGCCTCCGGAGCTGTGGAGGTCTGGGTCTGTGGTTGCTGCCGCCTGCTGCCCCCGTGCTCCTGCTCTGCACCCGCTGCTGCTATTGCTGTTGTTGCTCTTGTTATTAGTATTGCTATTATAGTGTTGCTCTTAGTGTTGTTTCTGTTGGTGTTAACATCAATGCCATTACCATATCTATGCTTGTATTGAGCTGCTGTATGTTCTCTTTCCTCCTGCTCTCTCTCTCCCGCTCCCCCCCCCCCCTTCAACCCAACCGGTCGAGGCAGATGACCGCCCACCTTGAGCCTGGTTCTGCTCGAGGTTTCTACCTGTTAAAGGGAGTTTTTCCTTGCCACTGTCTCCTGGTGCTGCTCATGGTGGGAACTGTTGGGTCTCTGTAAATATAAAGAGTCGGTCTAGACCTGCTCTATTCGAAAAAGTGCCCTGAGATAACTTTGTTATGATATGGCGCTATATAAATAAAACTGAATTGAATTGAATTGAATGAAGCCTTTATTCGTTTGTACATAATTTGTCCTTTTGTCACTGGAGACATCTCTTATAGGACACTCAAAGTGGATTTTATTTTATTGGCTGAATTCAAAGTTATTGCTTTTACAAAAACTCACTAAACACATCATAAAGGGCATTATAGGATTTTGGCTTTGAGGAATTATGCACCTGACCTCTGGATCTTTGTAAAATGTTTGCAAATGTGATGCTTTTGGTGAGCTGATGTTTGCTATATTGCATCAACAACAAAAACTAGGCAGCTAATGTGGCTAATATTCGCTGCCTTCCAAGAAATCCAACCCTCATCAGTATTTCAGTTTTTTTGGACTCTGAAGGTTTCACCTTTCAAATTTTCATTCAGGTTTTGAACAAACACTAATTGCATAAAACACAACAGGTAGCTTAAGGTCATTTTGCCATGGTTTGATATATTGACACGGATCAGCAACACTGACAAAAAACCATAGCTAAAATATGTGAATGTTTTTTTCTGCACTCATAGATTTATTTCATCCCAGCAACTAACATGACATTAACAAATATGGTGAATTAGTTATTGTGCTATGATAATGGTAGTCTAACAAAAATAATTAGAATGGTTGTATTATTATGCAAACTAACAGCACTTAAAATCACTCTTAGTTTGACCTTATGCCTGACCTGATGTGATACTTAGGGAGCGCGTTTACATGCACATTAGCAACCTGGTTTTGAGTCTTATCCTGGTTTTGATCATATTCGAAATATGGTGTTTACGTGAAACATAGAGAATTCATATCCCTGTTTACAGGATCTTAACAGTATCCAGGTTTCTGATGGTCTGTGTGCAGGTGTCCTGATTCCTTAACATCTCAGCCTTTTATTTCTGAACTGACTGAGTTACCTCAACAACTGAGACTGAGCACAGCTTGGTTTCTGGCTATCTGAACTCTGTTGCTTTTGTTATTCTGCTGGATTTGCCTTTTCTTGGGAATTGTTGGGTCTCTGTAAATATTATAAAAAGTATGGTCTAGAACTGCTCTAAATGAAAAGTGCCCTGAGATAACTTTTGTTATGATCTGGCGCCATATAAATAAAATTGAATTGAACTGAATTCTCCTTCTGATCACCTGTGATGGGAAAACAAGAGCAACAACACATTTTGTTATCTGCATTGCTAAATCAGACTTTCCCTTTCAGCATATTGATCATCATTAGGTCATTTACCATCATATTTCTTGTATTATTGACTAACTGCTACGTAACTTGAGTTGAGGACGCACCTGCAAACTGGACCGATAATTGTCAGAAACCTGGATAAGGTGTTTACATGCCACAGTATCCTGGTTTCCAAGCATTCAAGTATGTCAAAACCGGGATAAGGTGTTTACATGTGCAACATATAACCTGGATACTCGTAAACATGTAAACGCACTCAATGATAGATAATGTAGTATTTGAATAAAAAGAGCACCATCTTGTACTGTCTTATCTTTGATTGATGTTCTGTGGTAGTGTGTTTTTAGGTCAATATTAGAAATACACATTGTCACCTATTC